>JAYJMA010007044.1:0-12867 GCA_036873895.1 Parotocinclus cabessadecuia | reverse complement strand
TGTGTGTGTGTGTGTGTGTGTGTGTGTGTGTGTGTGTGTGTGTGTGTGTGTGTGTGTGTGTGTGTGTGTGTGTCAATAGCGACGTTGAAGAAGCCCAATAAACAAACAAACAAACAAAGAAGTATCCTCAAGGGCATCGTTTCTTACTGCCAGGTTGATTATGGAGCTCATAAGAAATCACTGAATGGTTAGTTTGAAATTATACACAAAGTGCTAAAGAACTAACTACTGCTTGATCAAACACTAAGTGACTGTTTAGATAATTAGTGTTATTGTTATTGTTTAGCATTCTCATCCTCCAGTAAAGAAATTTGTAGTCATCAGATAGCTTGTGGTGGGGTACAGCTTACCATTTTGTTTGCTATTGTATTTTGTGTCACCACATGGCTATTACTTTAAATTTTCTAAAAAAAAAAAAAAAAAAAAAACACTCCTTGCTTTGCTTGTCCAAGCCACCAGTGGTTGAGCTGCAATTTCTCAAAACCATGAAGGGTATGTCACATCCTGGAAGAACCCTAAAATGTTGGGTTATTAGGGTTGTGTTTTAACCAGTCTGCTGCTTTTGCTACTAATTAAGTGCGTAAGTCATGTTCAGCAGTATACATTTTGGCCCTGGTTTGGATTCACGGTTAGATTTCTAATTAGCATCCATTGCCTTGGAAGATCTGTTTAATGGATGTTGACTGAAGGTGTCTGAACATTTTATTGCAAAGCTTAACATATCTCACACATCTACCTGCCTAATCCAATTAGTGGCGTTTAATTTACCCTAAGACGCTCTTATCTGCACAGACCCAATGTGACTGCGGCAGGCTGGAAGCCACACCTAGAGACGTTTGGACACCAGCTGATTGAAACGCAGAAACAGCTGCTTGGGTGGAAAATCTCAGCCAGGGATCGGCACTTTGCGGGCAAAGTTTTACACCACGGCCCTTCAACACAGCAGCAGTAAATGAAATCCGTTTAATAATCGTTAAAGCGTATCTTCAGTCATTTCAGCCCAGTGAAAGCACTAAATACTTTTCCTAGTGTTTATAATAAGGCTCTGTTTTGACTTGGGAGTAGCAGGCTTGACAGTTTGGACTTTCCCTTTATGTTCTTATTTCACTTACGCAGTAACACAGTAATAAAACTGAGTTTGTTTGAATCCCCAAAAGGCTCAGGAGCAGCCCCGTTTTAGACGGTTGCCTCAATTTGGCTGACACTTTTATAAAATTTCACTTAAAGTTGAGACAGAATCCAGCCCAATGAAATAGCAGAGCAGTTATGGGTTATTGGCGCTGCTCAATAGTCCAGCAGTGATTCGTCGTGGGGATTTGTACTCAAACCGCCTGAGCAGTGGCTCAGAACCTTAAAGGGACAGTTTAGTCAGCAATGTATAAAGTGTTTTCTTTCCCCTAGTCTAATCAATCAATGAGTCTAAAGTTTTTTTTTTGGAGTTTTCAGGCTAATGTACTGTAGCTATCACGACTTAGAACTTAGACTACTACTACAGTAGCAAAAGAAAATGAAGTGCTTTTAAACAAAAAACAGTGTGTCGCATACGAGGCACTTTCACACCAGAAAGTGTGAAAAAAAAAAAAAAGACCAAGAACGATCAAAGAATGTGCCTCCTTTCTCATACATTCGCACCACACCAACTGGGGACAACTCTAGTTCTTAGAATGCTGTGTATAGGGCCTCTTGAGCTCCTACTTTAGGGTAGGTACTTTTCTCAGCACATAGGAACCCAGAACATCTGGTGGTTGACCCAGGTGCAGATGCCTATGACAGATTTTTAAATATAATGGTATATCTCAGCCAGATAACCAATCGGGGGCTGGATGTGTGGAGATTCTTAGTTTTAGATGTAGCTTCTGTTGATGAAGTTCTAAGAAAACTCTTAGGCGTTTCACTCCGACTGTGACGAGTAGATCCTAGTGAAGATCCCAACCCAAGAAGGATTGGGGCCCTTTTTGAGTATTGGTCCTCCCAAGGTTTCTTCCTTCTACATTTATTTTTTTCTTTCCACTGCCACCCTAGGCTTGCTCAATTTGAGATTGGTCTTCTAAGACAATATAATATTGTAAAACTGCTTTGAGACAATTGTAAAAAAGTGCTATATAAAGAAATTTTACTTTGACTTACTTACTTTGAAGATAATCGTTATTCATAAAGTATCTATTTACCCCAAAAGAGCTCCTGAGTTTAGAAGCTTTTAGGAATAGTCAGGAGGACTTTTAGGGGGCTTAGGAGTTTTTTTTAGCAGAGGAGAAAACGTCCGAAGGACAACGAGGTAGAAGAAATCTTGACCAAACACTGATTAACTGTGAGTTAATCAAACGCTACAGATTAGATGGTGCAGGAATAATGTTTGTGGTTGACATTATTAGAGATTCGCCCACATCACATTAGCTCCCACCTCAACAATGGTGTAATTCCCGAAATGAATTCATACGGACCAAACCCACCAGTGAAACAGATTAGAGGTGGTGGTATCATACCTGAAAAAAGCAAAGCCAGAGTTTCTCCAGTTCGCCGTCTATGGCAACAACAAATAAAATAAAATAAAAATATTTTAACCCCTTTTTGGGGAGTCAAATCCACAGGAGTCTATCCCCGGTGAGCACAGGGTGCAGGGGTAAGCATGCCCTGGATGGGACACCAATCCATCACAGAGCTGAAAGGGGAGCCCCTGTTACTGCAGTAGGGAATTGTCCTTGACTGACCTCGCCTCTTTCAAACACGTCCCGACCGTCCTCACACTTTTGCAAATGCCAGATCATGTGTATGCAGATGCAAGTTAGATTCAAGATTGTTAGATTTTTAGAAAACAAAAAAATTATTAAAGTAATTTGACCAGGGTTGCTCAAAGGTTTAAATAAAATAAGCCTAATAACTAAGAAAACAGGTGCCCATCATTTTATGAGCAGATCCTAGTAAAGATCCCAACCCAAGGAGGATGGGTCCCTTTTGAGCATTGGTCTTCCCAAGCTTGCTTGCTAGGCGATGAATTCATACGGACCAACCCCACAAGTGAAACAGATTAGACAAGGCAGCATCATACCTGAAAAGAGCAGACACACATTTTCTCCAGCTCTCACACTATCCTTTAGATTAAGTTGGCAAAATCAAATGTCAGCATGGTAAGTAAAGTGTCAGTAAAATAAAGCAAATAAAGGCATGTGTTTGGTTAGTGTACAATACGCAGAAATAGCTTATGCCTGCCGTTTCAAAGCCTTATAATAGGCTACACAGTATTTCCCTAATTGCATTTGTTTGTCTTTGTGTGTGAGAGAGAGAGACAGGTGGAGTAAGTGTGAGGTGACAACCATTTACAATTTTAATAGAATTAAAACATACTTAGCAACCAGGTCAACCCTGCCTCCTCATTAAGATAAAAGT
This sequence comes from Parotocinclus cabessadecuia, assembly GCA_036873895.1. NCBI lineage: Eukaryota > Metazoa > Chordata > Actinopteri > Siluriformes > Loricariidae > Parotocinclus > Parotocinclus cabessadecuia. The sequence continues at coordinate 9,483 of JAYJMA010007044.1, read as the reverse complement.
GTTCTCCTCTCTAAGAATATTGTTAGAATCTTTATAAATATGGCCCAGACGTCAGTCCAGGCGCTACTGAGCGTTTATGCGACGGTGGTACAACACGATTTTGGGTAGTCTAAGCAAAATTTTATAATATTCACCTCAACGACCATCGTGTGACTCGAGTCACTTCAGCATCACTCCTATTTGTGGTTCTAAAGCAAGCCAAAAAAAACGAATATATACTGTTAATTAAAAAATGAATCCCATAATGAAATATCCCCTAATTTTTGTGAGCAGAGTATTTTTCAGGGAAACTCCACAACTGGTGGTTTCACCCAAATTAGGCCCTAGAACCTATTGATCAGGGACATGAATCCATAATTGTAGAGCAAGAACCATCACAGGACTGGATGGGGTTTCTGTAGTACAGGGAGTTGAGCTTTTTATGACTCAGCTTGGCTGGATGGACATAAAATCAGGATTCTGAGTTGTTGCAGCACCCGAGCCCTGCGAGTTAACCCCTTTTTTTTGGGGGGGGGCGGGTCAAATCCACAGGAGTCAATCCCCGGTGGGTGCAGGGGTAAGCATGCCCTGGATGGGACATCAATCCATTACAGAGCTGAGAGGGGAGTCTCTGTTACTGCAGTAGGGAATTATCCTTAACTGACCTCGCCTCTTTCAGACACAGTCTCAACTGTTTCTACATGTCCTGACTGTCCTTACACTTTCGCAAATGCTAGATCCTGTGTATGCAGATGCAAGTTAGATTTAAGATTATTAGATTTTTTTTTTTTAGAAAAAAAATATATATAAAAGTAATTTGACCAGGGGCACTCAAAGGTTTATATAAAATAAGTCTAATAATTTAGAATACAGGTGCCCAGCTTCTGCGGGGAAATATTGTATCACCTGCCTGTAATCGGAATACAGTTTTTGCTAAAAGTATACTTATGCATACCTGTCAAGTTTTGGATTTAAAAATAAAGGAAATTTTCCCTCGAGCGCTTCGAGCCGTCCCACCAGCCCAACCGAGGTTCAGCATTCCTTACATTTTAAGACGGGTTTACAAGAAATCTAACATGTGAACCACTTACAAACTACAATTAGACGATCAGAATCTGATAGGCCTACCTTTGTTGACACTGAAATGCTGTGGACGTTCCTATATCTCCCTGTTCCAGGTTTGCTCCGGCTCTCTGCTGTAACGTTAGTTAGTTAGTGGCATTTCGGTTTGGAGAGGCACAGGAATGTTTTTTAAAATGATAATATAATAAGGGACATTTACATGAATATACTAATACGGGAGGACGGCGGGAAAGAGGCGTAAAATACGGTAGTTTCCCGGCCATTATAGGAGACTTGACAGGTATCTTTTTATGTGTATTAACAGATTCATCATAACATCATGAAACGATTAAATGTGAAACAGGGAGCTCCTGTAATTGGTTTCCATTCGAATTTATTCATTCAACAATTGTTATACCCATTTGAGTGTCAAACTGAGCCAAGGACTAACCAGTAGTACAGGTAGCAAGATGGGTCCTGACCCTAGCATGGGTGTCATTCCTACAAGGATCACATGCAAACTTGGGACACTTTGGAGACCCCAGCTGACATATTCCTGTCTTTAGAATGTGGGCGGAAACCACACTGACATGAAAACCTGGACTGGGAATCGAACCTGGGTGCTGTGTGGTTTCATCCATTCATTATCTTCTGCTTAATCCACACCAGGTCGTGATCCAGCCGGTGGCCACCAGGCAACTCCGGGTGCAAGGGCAGGAACAACACTAGACTGGTCACCAATCCACTGTAGGGCACACACACACACACACACACACAGTCACGCACATATTCGCACCCTAAGGGCCACTTTAGAGAGACCAGTTAACCTAACACGCATGATTTTAGACTGTGGGAGTAAACACGGGGAGGACTCCCCGTTCCAATCAGGGATCCTTCTTGCTACCCACCATGCCGCCCTATTAAGATTCAATACAGCAGTTTTTATTAACGATAAATTTGTCGTATCAGTGTATCGTACCAGCTGTAGCTCTTTCAAAGAAGACAATTTGCATTCTGCTTTAGCGCGTCATCGAGGATGCTCTCTCCTCTACGTATCATTTAATGAGATCACGTATTCATAATTACACTGCATCGATCGATCCACAGCCGGTTGTAAAACTGAGTGTGTCACCTTCCCTCTGATACGGCTGCTTCAGTGCAGACAAATCGACTCGTAATCCAACCTCAAGAGCTAAAAGAGCATCGAGAGTGTGATGCGGGAAATAAATGTGTTTTATTTAAATGCCTGGTAGATACACAGGAACAGAGGGGTGTATGTTTGTGGGCGGACAGATGGGTAGACTGAGAGATAAACAGATACTGTATGTCGATATATAGACAGGTACGTAGATAAACAGATAGACAGGTAGATGGCTAAATATTAATACAAACCATGAGACAAACAGAAAGAGAAACATTTAGAGATACGGGCAGACAAACAAGTCCATGGATAAACACAGACAGCCTTTCTCAGTCACTCTCTGAAGACAGATGGATAAATAATTAGAGACTGACAGGAAAGCAGACCGAGAGACAGACACATAATTGAACATAAATTGACAGAGACAGAAAGCTCAATAGGCTACGAGAAAAGCAGGACTTAGTAGTCAACGTCGAGACACAGACCAGATTTTTTCATCATAAAGTAAGAAAAGGAAGAAGAATATAATAGATTAGTAAGTAATTCGCTTTACATTCATTAGCATCCTTTTTACCTGATATATAGTAATAAGTATAATTACATTTGATCGTATATTTAGTTAACTTTAACATTTAAAAATACATTACAATTACGATTAAATATTATTATATTGTAGTGTTAGACAAACTAAAGCAATTTCACATTTGGAAGCAAACAATCCGTTTCCATTCTTGTCTCAAACTTTATCAGAATCATCACATAAAGTCGACTGAATATAACAACAACATTCTGTTCATCTTTTATTCTTAAGTGTGAATATAATACTAGTTTTTACAGATTTCTACACATGGTAAAGAGAACGCAAAAATGCACACTAGCAATCCTAAGGTCAGACTGTTGAATATAAATGAGTTCATGGATTTGATACTGAATGAGAAAATCAGTAACTTGTATTTTTCCTGTCAGTCAGTTTGTGTGTAGATTCACTTTGACTGGATTGCTGCGTTTCAAAAAATGAACATACAAACGTACAAACAGGAACTACTGTTGCTTACCAACTTTGTTTGTTGAAAAATAAATTTGCAAACAAGTTTTTAGAAACGATCTCCAACACAATGTATAGATACTCAGCATGAGAAGTAATAATACTGTAAAAAAAACAAGTTCTTACTCAATTCCAGTCACCGTTTTAAGAACTTAAGCAGAATTTAGTCGTTTTTTCCTGATATTGTCGATTCAGATACGGTTTATTGGCAGCACCGATGTGTCTGTGTGTCAAGCTGAGCGTTAAAGAGGTCGGCTGGCCCATGGTTCAGTAAGCATGCAGTGTGACTGCAAACCAAACAAGATCAGCTGCTTCTTACAGCCAAAAAAAAATCACTGCGCTGTAAGTTTAATAAACCAATAACGACCCAAAAGAAAAAACCCTAAAAAGCAAGAACAACCATAAACGGCATCTTCTCCGGCACAAACGGGAGCAGCCGTAGCTGAGAAAGCCGAAAACACGCAGATGAGAAACTCTTTGTCACTGTGACAGCGGCGGCTTGAAGCAGCAAGTCAACATCCTTTCTTTTCAAGATGCTGAGAAACTGGTTCATGAATTTATAACCTCGAGGTTGGATTACGGTAACGCTTTACTCGCCGAATGCTCCGGTACAACTCTAAATAAACTCCAAACTAGTGCAGAATGCAGCAGCTCGAGTACTAACTAGAACTAGAAAACGCGATCGTGTCAGTCCTGTTCCGTCGCCTCCACACTGGTTACCAGTTACATTTGAATTCAGATTTATTTCTATTGCCTCAAAGCGGCTTTGCCACGTTCTGTTATCCTAAAAGGCCAACCCCAAATGGAGCGAGCCTAGAGCGTGCGACAGCGGAAAGGAAACACTCCTTGGGAGGACCAAGACTGAAAAAGGGACCCGACCTCGTTGAGTCAGTTCTACCTGAAACAGCGAAGTCACTAACCCTCAACGGTAAAAGGAAAAAATGGTCACAGAACCTGAAAACGAAGCACCGTAACATACCGACTGTTAGGGACAGGAAGAGACTGGGAACGTCAGCGAAATCCAAAACGTGAAAAGCTCTCGTGACAGCAGCTAGGGGCGGGTAACGGGGCGAAAAGTTTATCGAAAGGATGTCAGCTGTGCTTTAAAAAACACAGAAAAACTGCACGTTTCATTATAAAGAGTGTAATTAGTCCTGTTTAACTAGGTGAAGTGTTCAGACGTTTAAAAAAAAAAAATCACTTTGCTATGCACGGGACAATATCCGGATACGGGTTTTTAGGAATCCGTCCGGCACCGGTCCAATCTGTCTGCGATATCAACACGAGCTGAAGTGCGCCGTGCCTCTTCTTAAACAAAAAAAAACGATTTATTAACAGGGTTTGTTTTCACAATCAGAAGCCGTCCCGGTAAGCTTTGACCGTCAAATCGGCATCACGTTTAGACAGCAAATCTCAAAAGCACAAATTGTGCCTTGCGTCGAGTCCGAAGCTAAGAGATCAGCAGGTCATTTTGCGCGAACGTGCGTCCAGAAGCAAACTCCAAACAGACACAGCAGTGCTGCTGGAGTCTCAAAACATGATTCACGTGGTAGATGTAAATTCAGAGGCACCAGCTCACGGGGTGCTAGCGCCTGGATATTTATTTTTATTTTTTTCATTTTCAGTCCGGCAGTGGCACGCGGGTGTTTAGAGACTCCAGCAGCACTGCTGTGTCCACTGGTACCAGCACAACATAAAACAAAACACACTAAAACACCACCACCGCCTCAGTGTCCGATAACTAAACAGTACCTGACCTGTGCTGGTCCTGTGGGGGTCCGGACCACTAGAGTACAGGCTAAAGGGGATGAAACAAAGACGGACTACAGTCTGTAATTAGAGAACTACAAATGGCTTCCATACTGAGAATGAAAGAGCGACACTGATACTGGATCTGAACGTATTCACTACATTTACATCATTTAGCAGACGCCCTTATCCAGTTCGACTTACAATTCATACAGTCTTACAATCCAAGCCATTGTGGTTTAAAGGTCCTGCTCAGGGACGGGATTTGAACCCTGGACCTTCTGCTCCATAGTCCAGTAGTTAAAGCAAAGCTACTTTATACGGCTCTAAGCCTCTGGAGATCAATGGTTTGTGTCCTGGCTGCCCTAAACACTCGCGATTAACCTTTTGCGATCTTAAATCGTGTCTCTGAAAGAGAAAGGAGGTAAAAGTTGCAGTGCAGAAGAACTTCAGAACCACTCCAGACCATCAGCGGGATCTCACAAGAGGACACTGAACGGCCTTTATTCGCTTATTGGACCCAAATTAAAATAAAACCGTCACAGATTAGCAAGTCATTATGAACAAATACGACTTTATAAAAAGGTACCTAGGAGCTCGTTTTATATTTATATTCAGCGGGTTCCTTTTAATAAACGAAAGTTGTTGTGTAAAGATGCTGTTGAACAAACCTCTGCATTATCATTACACAAGCTAAACCCAATAGTAGAACTACTCATTTATTCGTTCGTACACACACACACACACACACACACACACACAGTTAAGGCTTGGTATCGTTAACGCTGCGAGAAAGAACAATACTTTTATGAAGTAAATACATGCAGAGCTTTAATGTTTACGAATCACGCCGCAACGTTAGCGCGCTCTGGAAGTTAGCCGCTTGCTAATTCCGTGCGCCTTTTGAGCTCACAGGGCTTTTTTTTTCTTTTAATTCAACTTCCCTACACGTTACTAGCACTAAACCACAATCCGAACTCTGCACGAAAGCTCGAGCCCAGCGACAACACCCCGAACCGGGCCCTAAATCTACCCCAGAGCTGCATTTTTTTTTAATTCAAAACGTGTCCTAGCTACCAGGCTAACAGTGCGGCTCCGAGCCCGGCCTTCGGCACACAGAAGAACGAACTCGTACTGTAGACTTTACACAGTAATAATAAACAAACCTCGCCATTAAACGCTTTAACGGCCTCCATGGTGCTCTCGGTTAGATGTTCTTCAGCAACCGAGTGGAGTTACGGGAGGCTGGAGCGCTCTGGTTTAGAGCCGGCGCGTTGCTGTGTGCATGTCCCCCCCCTGATCAGAGTCTGTAACAGGGGCTGAAATGGAGGAGACGGTAATATGGCTGACAGAGACGAGACGAAGAGCAGCCAGCAGAGGGCGACATTTTCACCTCGCGTTCAGTGTGTCGTTTAAACGCCGAGCCCTTAAAGAACAAACTTAATTTTCTATACGTTTTTTAAACACTTAATCTAACCCCACACCCATTTAAATATTCCTCACGAGTGCAGCACGGTCTCAGGCCACTTTTATTTATTCCTCAGTGGTTCCTCCTGTTACTGTTTCTCTTTATTAGAACTGGGAATTGTCAACACAGAATTAGCTAATTAGCTAACTCTGAATACGATGCTAAGCACGTGCACTTAACTTCTTTGGTGGACCATGATGGAGGTCTGTTCTGAGTGGAACCTGTCCTGTTCTGATCTTACCCACCATCCTGCAGCTCTTTCACAGTGTTGGTAATCTTCTTATAGCAAATACCATCTTTATGTAGAGCAACACTGATTTTCTTAGGTCCTCAGAGTTCTTTACCATGAGGTAAATAACACCAAATTTAAAACATCTGCTTCCCAGTCACACCTGAGAACTTTGTGTGATATCAGGGAGAGAAAATGACTAATTGGGCACAATTTGGGCATTTTTACTTAGGGGTGCACTCACTTTAGTTGCTAAATAACGTTTAGACGTTATTAGTTGTGTGCCGAGTTATTTTTGGGGCACAGCAAATGTACGCTGTTATACAAGCTGTCGAGTGACTACTTGACACTGGATCAAAGTTTCCTATATACAATATTGTCCCATGAAGAGACATAATAAAAATATTTACAAAAATGGGAGGGGTGTACTCACTTTTGCGAGATACCGTTAATGTCTGTGACGCAAAAACGTAGCCCAGAACCAGACCCAGTGTTTTCAATGCATTTTTATTGGCACTAATAAACACTGGATGAGTGAACATCACTTTAGTTTGTATGCATGAGCTTATTTTTTGCACAAGCGGATATCGTTGCACTAGCTCGGCACTACACCTAAACCTCAAGCAAAGTCTTCTGTTAGCCTGTAGCTTCATAACTCCACTCAGTGACAAAAAATAAGGACCCTGCATTTGCCGCTAAGCTCATGCAGCTCTCTCTCTCATACAGGAAAGTAAAGGATTACAGGTGCGCTCTGATTAGACCATGGGACCTGCTACAACAGCGTGTAAAAGCTGATCCCCAGCTGACCTATAAAAAGGTTCTCAGATGCCACTTTTGGCCATGGTGAGAGATCAGTAACTGCTAGACCTGCCTCTATAACACATTGGTCCACAGCTGGGCCTGTAGATCCCGCCGTCGTAGGTTTCCGAAGCTACCGTCCCAGCTGGTCCCATAAATGCTCAGTTGGCGATAAAAATGATGACTGGCCCGGTCTGGGAAGTGTTGCAGTCTGGCAGAGACCTTAATGGGAAATCCCTGCTGTGTGTGGGTGAGCATTATCCTGCTGAAACATCCCATTTGGAGGCCCTGCCATGAGAGGCAGCAGTGCAAACGACGGTAACTGTGTCTGACTGGCAATGCCAGGACGAGTAATGATGCTTTAGCTATGCACCTGGAAATGGTCTGGGCGGGGCAGGGGCGTGTAGTGAAGGTCCCAATCCTCTCCACTCATAGTCTGTCTGGGCCATGAAGAACCTGTTTACCGTGCCCCCTTTATCGATCCCGAACCAATACCAATAACAGCTAGGTCATAAAGACCCAAACATTAGGGAATCCGTATTTGGGCAACGACCATCCTGAATCTCTCAGTCCAATGATGTGCCCCCTTTCTAAGTTTGTCAACTGGACAAAATGTCTTCAGATGTGCCGTAGAAGCATGTCTAACAGTCACACAAATAGGTACCTTACCCAAAAGTAGCCTCTAAGAGCCTTTTTACAGGGCGGGGCGGAAGCAGTTTCACACCCTTTTTGTGGAAAGACCCAGTGTCTAATCAGAGCACACCTGTAATAATTTGCGTATCTTCCTATGGCAGTTTTGCAGCGGTCCAACGTTTCTAGCTGGGTGCGCAATTTTTTTGTCAGCGAGCACATAAAAAAGAAAAACTTCTCATTTGTAAAGTCTGAGTAGCAGCGACGCAAACGCGACTAAAGTGAGAAAACGGCTGAGCTCAGGTCTCGTGTTCCATCAGCAGGCCTTCCCGAAGGTTATTAGAGCTTCTGAAGAAAGAATAAATCTTTATAATGCTAACAGAGGAACGACGTAATACCTTCATTTGAACACCTTCATAAACCTATGCACGTTTCAGATTAGGTACGATGAAACATCAGGAAGTCGTTATTATAAAGTGTAAGAGCACTGTGACCTATGAACTGAGCAGGACAAACAATAACCAGTGTTTCAGAATGGCAGCTTCGCGGGCAGATCCGTCTCTTATCTTCCATGGTGTCGTAGAGCGTTTCTTAAAGTGCAGAGGAGTACAGAGCTGAAGGTTTCCTGAAGGTCCTGCGAGCTTTGATCTTTAGATGACCTCTGAAACATAAGAAGACACAACGCTTTAAAAAGCACCATTTGTTACTGGCATGGTAGAAGCTAGAAAATCTCTCATTCAGTTCCTAGCTTTGAAGGCCTGCAAAAAATGTGGAGCATAGACTGTAAAACGTAGAAGAGCCTTGGGGGATTTACTCAATAACAGATTTGGAGAATTAAGCCATTGCACCATTATGCTTTCTTTTAAACATAAACAAAAACACAAATAGGACTTTAAGGGCCTTATTATTTGGGGGTGGGGGTTTGTAGGGCCGTCGTCCAGTACCTGGACAGTCTGAGTAACAGAAACGCTAACACTGATTTTGGGCTCCTGTAACGTAAATATAAAGAGTACTTGGACAGGTAAACAAAGGTGTGGCAAGAGTGGAACACTACCACCTATACGGCATCCCTTATTGACGGAAATTCACAGTAATTACAGTAAACACAGTAATGTACTGTTAGGACCCTGTGTAGGTTAAAGCCAGGACTCTTAAGAGGATGAACGATGAGCCTGAGCATATTGTTTACCAGAACAGTATTACGAATATCATGAGAGATCAGTCAGACGAAGCAGAGACTCAACGAGTGAATTTGAACCAGTTTACATGTTTATAGTCGCAGGTTAGAAAGTATTTACAGCTAGTGAGGATGAACGATGAGCCTGAGCATATTGTTTACCAGAACAGTATTACGAATATCATGAGAGATCAGTCAGACGAAG
>JAYJMA010007033.1:0-12867 GCA_036873895.1 Parotocinclus cabessadecuia | reverse complement strand
GAGAGTGGGAGGGTTGATATGGAAGGTGATGGTTCAAAGCAGTGTTGCAGCACATCAGTAAAAATCAAATCAAAGTAATCCTCTGAGAACCTCGTTCTGATTGTGATGGACAGCCAGACATGCAGCATCTCGTTGGGATATCTGGAGAAATCCATTAAGTGATGTTTAGTCTCCTCCACTAAGGTCCTGGACTAAACTCAAGTGGTTCATCGCACGGATGAAGGCACTCTGCACAGCTTTGCGAGTGCCTGAAGTGCGACCTTCCATTATTTTGAGATCATCTACTGCCTTGTCAACTCCAAACGGAACCATTTTGGCCTTAGGAAGCCATTGCCTAGGAAAAAATAAGTCTGTAAGTTGAAATATATACAGAGACAAACTCACACGGAACTTCCTAAAATGAGCAAAAAATGCAATGTGCAATACCTTTAGAACAGACATGCATTAACAATAAACTTTAGTTATACATTAACAATTGAGTGGATTTTCAGTTCAATCGCCATCTATATGAAAGCATGCTTTCCCAGATCTGCATGGATTTGTCCAAATATTCCAGATTCTTCCCACATTTCAAAGACATGCAGGTAAACTGGCAATGGTTGTTCTGTACGTGAGTGCAGAAGTGTCCAGTCTACAGGTGATTCCTACCTTGAGTCCTGCCCTGACTTGGATTAATTGGTTATAAAAATTAATGAATGAAAATTTCTCAGGCTGTTCAAAGAGAACTGGTTTGCTGGCTCACTTTGGGTCTTTTCACTGTTTATTCTTAAGATCTAGGCAACTTTTTCTTTTTCCATCACCTAATATTAGGGGTTTTAGGCCAAAGTCTCTGTATAGCCAGTGTGAGCATTATCTATTGCAAAAAAATATGAACGTGTCTGAATTTAGTGAATGCCCAAACACACAAACTTAGGACTTACACATTTTTGATTAAAACACATTCATATACAATAATATTCTGGATTCTATGCCACATTCCCCTCTCCTCCACAATTATTGCCATTCCCAGTCTAGTCGAATAAGAAGCCTAGTGGGACCAGAAGGTCCAGGGTTCAAATCAAACCTCGGTCAGGCTGCCACTTTTGAGTCCTTGACCATGACCCTGAACCTACAATTGCATTGATTTTAACAGTTATAACTACTAAGATTGTATCTCTGGATAAAAGCATCTGTTAAAAGCTGAAAATGTAATTTTTGATGAATTAATTTAATCTCACACTAAAAACAATTAGGAAAAACCCAACCTTTAACTGAAGTAAATTTAATCTGAGGGGGAAAATGTCTCATCAAGTATTGATTATTTTTAACAAAACTATATGTAACCATCACACAACCCAGACTTTCTTAGAAACATAACTATTGGTAAATTTGTTGGAGATCAATCTAAATGACTGTATATAGTCTTGATGCCCTACAAACCAGAATCCGTGTGTGTGAGGGACAGAAGTTTACGTATTGTTTGTGCGTGATTATTCATCAGAATAGATACTTTTCAGTAAATTTTCACTTGACTGATGTGTAGTTTTTGTTCTACTTGCAGAAAGATTAATGCAATTTAATGCCAAAAGAGAGCAAACGCATTGATGTTTTCCTTCAAATTCTCAACTTAATGTTTTGTATGGAAACTTTTTTTTAAATTGCGTTTTTAATACATCGTCATCATCATCAGACCAGTTAATATACTGCTCACATAAATTAGTGCATAATTCAAAATTAATATGAAATGATTAAAAAATTATTTTATTTCATTAAACAAAGTTATCTGAAAAGCAAATGAAGAAAACTGTTTGATCAAGCAAATGAGATGCAAACTCAATTATCATGATTGAGTAACATAACCGGATGAGAGTGCCCCAGACTGACTTCAGTATGGTCACCCAAGACTGACAAAACAAACAGCGCAATGGGACATGGACAGGATTCTTGTGGGATTCTACGGCGTACTAGCGCCAGGGCAGCGTTCAACTCAAGAAGTATTGTGGAAGGCATTGGACATTTTGCCAGATATCTTTCCTGTACATCTCATGCATGTTCAATGGGATTCACACTTAAAAAAAACAAAAAGGCCAGTCCACACATTCGATTCCTGACTCCTGAAGTACGTTGTTGATGAGATGCACTCCAACTGCTCCAGTACAGGATCTCAGTATCTAACAGCAGTCCATTTCTGATGACATGGAGCTCGATAGACCACCAATGCTGATACCAGCCCAAAGCTTTTCTGATGTTCTTGTTTAACAAAAAATATTTTTTTAAATATTTTTTTCAATTGCATCATATTCATTTTAAAATATCCCCCAATTTATGAGCAGTGTATTTAGCAGTCCTTGTACAATACTGTAAGTATATATATATGATGTTGTATATACACTGTATTTTTAAAGCAAAACTTTGTAATTAACATGCAAACTTAAAGACAAGAAAAAAAGGACAAAAAAAGGCACCAATAGGATAGGAACTAAAATGGCAACCTGCACTTAATTTACAGTGGCAGGGGAAACCATTGAAACACCATTTGAAGCTCATATGACGAGTCTCACCAGTTGCGTTTGTTGTCGAAGAAGCGGACGAGGAAGAGTTTCTCCTCTGACCTGCACTGCATCAGCTCTCCGACCCTGAGTACGTCCCGTGGAGGAGTGGGAATGAACACGCCGTGTTGATGGAAGCCCGCTCGGGGCATCTGTGGGTCTATGATCTACGCAAGTGAGTGCAATGAGAAGCTGTTAGTAAATTCCTTCACTTTAAGACAGTGACAGCCTCCACTGTAGCTCTAGATGGAGAGGCACACCACTAAAGACCAGAGACATTCAAACATCCAGCCACATTCTCACGATTGTCTGTCTCTACTGATGTAGCAGCATGACACTTGTGCCACCATGACCACAAGTCACAGGATGGGCAATAGGCAGATGCATGAAATAATGAAGAGAAAAAAAATTCTCTGTCTGGCATGCACACATGCACACTCACCAAAGCAGGGTAGGAGGGATATCCACTAAGTTTTGCCCAGACTAGTTTAAATGGTTCCAGAGTTAGTGCAGTAGTATTAGAGGGGATCCATATATTTCTGTTGTCAAGCTCTACGGAAGTAGGAATAATGATAAGTTATGTGGAGCTCACTGGAAAACACAAGGCAGAATCCTCAAGATGGCTGTGCAAATCCAAGCAGCATTAAGTAGCAGGGGGCATCTTTTCTTTGCAAGTGCCATGAAGCAACAGCAATTTACCAGTCTAATGTTTACCTCAGCGGGTATACCGATCAAAAAAATAGGATTTTTTTTTCCCTTAGGAAAAAATATTTTGGATTATTTTGGATGTATTCCTTCCTTTAATTTTAGAACCTTGGTAGTCTTTTACTCGCGTATCAGATGTTTGAAGCCCAGTGGAATTCCATTTTTATTTTATTAGCAAAGACAAACCACCTGGATTAAAACTGGATTAGTTGGGATGGAACTGATAGTAGGCCAAGCGTAGTTGAAAGCATTCATGCAAACTGTACAGCAGAAGCGAGTTTCAGCTAAAACATATAGCAAAAAAGGCTGGGAGGGCAAGCATCCCAACGCTGACTTGGCAGCAGGGTAGCAACAGACACAGACTCCAGCACATGTTACTGCATCCTGCCAACACAAATACACTGCCACATATTTAACGAACGCAGGCAACTCACCAGCTGCCAATTTGCTTGCTTTGGAAATGTTCCCCCTGTCCATGCACGCGATGAGATCATTTTTGTCATCTGTTGTGTTTCTCCGAGCCATTGTCTGCTTCCCTTTGCCACTCCTTAGATGGCTGACAACACTAAGTATTCAAAGAGAAGAGCCATTCATTGTAAGGTGTTCACAGAAACAAACCAACTGGTAAACTATGTAAACAATGCAACAAGTGGCTTCTTGCAATACTGCTTACGTATCATTAAGGCAATTTCAGTACTGTTAGAGATATCTGTTAAAAGTAAATGAGAAAAAATGTTAATAACTTGTTCCTACTTTGCGCTGCCCAGAACACTAGTGCTTCCATTTGAAGAAATACTGGACTCTGAGGCACAGCGGCGACGAGGTTGTAGTAATCTGCCACTTGGTTGATTTTGTTGCTCCAATATTAGACAGCCATTAGAGAACCCTGAACATACAACAAATACTGCCATTCATATATTCCATCACATGTAGTATACAAAGCAAAACTTTATAGCTTACATGAAAGGAAGTATAACAAGTGTTTGAGCTGATTTTTAAGAATACTTTACCATGGTTATGAATCTTAATGCTATTAGGAATAGTACATGAACTATGCATTCTGTAAGAATTGTTCAGTAGGCGCTGGGATGGTGATGCTTGACACTCAGCATGAACAGCTAATTATGACAGGAGCAACGTTCCATAAACACTAGTCTGAGACCAATTACCGTAACACTGACCTCTGGAATGCTGAAGAAAACCAGAGTACCTGGAGTAAACCCATATGGACAGGCAAACTCCACACAGATGGAGTTCAAGGTCAGGATCAAACCAGCAACCTTTGGAGAGGAGGGCAACCGCACTAACCACTTGTGCGACCATGCTGTCCCTGGGTTGGTGCAGTGTTCTAAGACTAGCCCACTACCAAATGAGACTGTATGAGTCTCGACAGTGTTCCTGGCCAGGCCGGGCATTGTACAGGCAAGACATTTTGTCTGAGGGTGGGAAGGCAGAGAAGGGGATTCTTCTCCTGTCATTCCAGTTTATCTGACTGATATATGCCGTTAAAGATAACAGGAGTGTGCAGTGTGACTGAAGTCCACAGCCTTCTGATTGTGCTGATACATTTGCCAGTCTGCGGCCTTCTTCCAATAGAGGAAGGCTATTGTCATGAACGTGCCAAAAGATGCCAAAATTACAGAATTGGGTATGCCAAACTGATAGAAAAATAATCTCTAAAACTGGAATAGCACCTTAAATGTACAGACACCACACAATTATAGGTATAGAATATGTTGTAATCATTTCATTTACCATTGTCAAAACGCTTGATTGGGCATTCATAGTCATCTCCATTCTCACTATCTCCACTATGAGCTCTCTTCCTGTGCTGGAGGACCGTTTCTAGCCGTGGAATGACCACAGACAGAACTGTCTTCGTCCCAAGTTGAGGGCAGTCAATCCAGGAATCTCCAGGTTTTAGTTTCTGGGGGCTCACACTTTTAGACTTTCGAAACAACACAGCAGTCCTCCTGTTAACTGTGCCTGCTGGTTCTGTAAGCGTTGAGGTAGCTACCACAATGTTTTCAGAAGACTTTAGTTCAGGAGAGAGTCGATTTAGCAGTGAGGTAGAGTGCATCTCGCCATCAAGCATAAGCCTTCTTGACAGGTCCTCAGTGACAAGGTCCATAGGTTTCAGTGCAGGAGGTTCGAAGGAGTTTTCTGAATTTGTGACAAGTGGGAGAGAAACTGAAGGCTCCAGTCTGGGAGGTAGTGTCTTGTCAACTGTAAAATGAGAAACTGGTGAGTGCAATTACATTTCACAAAACAAAGTAAGTGTGTCCTTCCATACACATTATACAAGTTTTCAGGGTTATAGTCACTATAGTGTTCTAGCCAATAAATCAAAAAAGGAATACCAGGCCTCCCCCGTTTTATGATATTTCGACTACATGATGGAAATTCGATAATAAACACTATGTAGGGTGTCACATGGCAGGTGACAAGCTCTAGAACACTGAGGAAAGCAGTGGTTGTAACTGTATTTGTTAAATGGAAGACTGCTTAAGAGATCCTAAACAATCAGGTAAGCTTAGGAACTCACCTTTGTTACACTTATTCATATGAAATTCTAGGGGAGCCAGAAATGATCATAATGCAAAATTTTATTACAAAATATGATTTTTGTAATATGGATTTTTTTCTTGTACATGTTGGGCAACTACTCATCATTTTCTGTATGAAACTAATTAAGCAAACATTTTAAATCTCTTGTCATCTTTATCAAGGTCTTAATTTTGGAACGAACCGGTTATTTCTGTGCAGTTAGAATTAGAAACTAGAAAACAAAATATCTGTAACAATTACAGCCACACTTGAACCCAAACAAATTTGCCTTATTAAGAGCAATTATAATTAAACAATATGTAATGCAAATGTGCACCTTCTTTCAGGCATTCTGAAACAGTTAGTGATGCATTTTCCTGGGACTGGCTCTGTTCTGAGGGGGTGCAGGTGGTCCTCTGGCTCATCTCAAGACGTACATCACCGATAGCCTTCTTAAGCAGCTTAAGGCGCTTGCTCCGCGATGGGCAAGATTTTGTAGCATTTGTTAAATCAAACATCTCCAGCAATGCATTAAGCTGATCCTCTAAAGGCATGTGCACCCGATTAGTAGGTTTTAGCAGCTGATCCACTGTAACAGACAATGTCACCACATTATTAATCAGCTTCGGCATTTTGTGATATTACAGTTAAATATTTACCAAGTGCCCAGAACTGTGCATTATAGTAAGTAAGTAACCACTGGAAAGGGTCGACTTCACTGTCAATCATCAGCATGTTGAACCTTAAAATCAATGATCTTAGATTTTCCGTAAAGGTTAATACCTGCTACACATGTTAGTGGTGAAGAAGGCTCCATTTTGGGTGGCTCAGGAAGATGCATCCCACTAGCATAGTCAAAACCTATGCTTTCCACCTCTCTCCTTGCCTTCCTGAGTATGGCCCCTCCGCAGTCACGCAGCCGCACAGCAACACGGTAGAAGTAGGTTTCCTTGGCATTGTAAGTCATGCAATTATTGATCATAAGATTGAAGTCATCCTCAAACTCATCAAAATTGTTGTACTCATGTCCATCAATGCGTTTTTTCATTGTGGAGAAGTCCATTGGATGTTTGATGTGATCAAGGTAGTCTGGAACCTTGTGTGCAAAAAAAGCATGTAAACAGGTAAAACGTTAGTACATTGCAATGACAAAAGTCATTAGAAAAAGTTAACACTATATTCTAAGACAAACTTTTTAAGCACAATTTTTCGCATTTTTGCTGCTTAAACTCATGAAGAACTTGCAGTTCTAGATTGTATCTGAAGTGCTCCCAGATTCATCGATTTTTATACTGACTCTATACAGAGCACTATTAGTCTTTAGGAAAGAGAACTAGCAAGGGTGAAAAACAAACAAACACAGCACCTTACAAAAGATGTGCAGCTACTAAAATATGCACTCTTTTTTTATTAAAAGGTGTATCATATTGGGAATAGTGGCACCTTGGACATGAGGAAATGCAGAAAATTTGCATATTGTTACAAAACTACAGAAAATAATCAAATTTGGCTCAAGCTCAGTATGCTTATATACTTGTTTGCTCGTATAGTTGTGTACACAGCTGGAACGATACAATTTTTTATGCCCGATACCTATATTGATACTGCAAACTTAAATATCTGGCGATACTGATATCAGACCGATACGCTGCTACCATCTCTTACAAGGTTTACACCTAACATTTCCACTCCATTATACTCTATTACACTGATCTTCCAATCATCATTCCAATCTCTCTAAGCTTTTGCATACTTTTCACCTGGCTTCTAGTTTATTTGGCTGCTATCCTTCCAAAAACATTATTACTGACCACGCTTTGCTATACTGGGCATTATAATAAACCTGCCAGATGCTGCTATTGCTCAAGCGCAATAGGAAGCCACAGTGAATACCTGCCACTGAACTCTACAGCAGGTGCAGATTTTTTTTGTTCAGTTTGAGACTACTGACAAAATCCCTGTATTTTCTGGGAAAACAATGGTAAAGACTTTTGCGCAGTACTGTATACTTGATTATGGTGTGAATTGACGAGGCATGACGTATAATTCTATAATTAATTATTAGCTTCACTTAGCAAAGAGCAGTATGTTGGCAGATTTCAAGTGGAGTAAGCCTTACCTCAATGGTGCTGACAGGCTGAGAAAATACCTTGGCCTGGTCTTTGTCTTGCAGCTGAGCCAACACAGCTCTCAGCATAAGGGTAAACGGTGTTAGTTGCATCTCCAGCACCGACTGTTGTAGCTTCATCTAAGAACAGCAAAAATAAATAAATAAATAAACAACAGACTACATAAACAGACAGCAAAAAAAAAGATTTTATGCTGTTTATATGACTAACACAGCAGATTGTACAATGTTATAGATGCAGCAGAGTGGAAGCTAATCAGAAATTGTCGTCACCAGTCAGTTGCAGAAGTGAAAAAAAGTGCATCTCTGATCTGACCTGCTCTCTTTTTAGTTTTTCTCTCTTGCGGATGAGCTCCAACAGCAATCGTGTCCGCTCCAGGTCATGGCGTAAACGATGCAAGTCTTTTAGCTGCTCCTTCAAAGTATGGCAGTCGTCCTCAGTATGGTCCTGTATTTTTGCAAACAAAGACTGAAACATGCCTTCCCAAATCCTCCAAGAAATGCTCACATTAAGCATTTCTACAAACTCAGATAAGACATAACAGATTATTGTATAAGGCTCACTAAATATATCAGACTAAATATGCATTCAAATGTTAATTGGCACATGACTTACTGTGAATGCACTACAGAGTACAACATCAGATTATAGACAGTATATTTATGTGCTTACCAATTGTTGTACTTTTTGGGTCTGTATGGTAGTCTGCAGACGTCGTATAAGAGGCACTCCATTCCTAGACTGCCTTTTAAGCATCCAGTAACTGAAAACGCGCTCCACAAACAGCCTTTTTCTTTGAACAGACACTTGATTGAGGATGTTGTCAAAGCTAGAAGACAAACAAATTAAAACACACTGTATAAATAATGGATGTTATTCCACAGCTACACAATACAAGCAGATTATGGCATTGATGAACCACATACCATTTGGACTTTTACAAAAACTGTTGTTTTTTTTGTTTTTTTTACTTTAAACCATATGTTAACGTTTATTATCAAGCAAGTACACGATCAGCAAAAAGAAATAGTCCAGTGATCTCCCCCCATGACATTCTAGACTTATTTTTGCTTTCAGGCAATGGTGCTACTCACTGAGCCACCGTACTACCAGTTGCTTCATCTAGAGTATTGGAGTATTCCCAAATTCAATCTTATTCTTATCAAAATACTGATCACAGCATTCAATGGTCAGGAAAATTAAATACTGGTTATTTGTGACTACTAGTTCTAGTATAAATGAAATGAGATGATAGATACCTGCAACCAGCTGCTGTATATAAGAATGACTTATTTGCATCTCAGCGAAACTAACACTGTATTTATAGCACACCCTTAAATTAACATTCAATAAATCCAGCAAACATTGGCTTACCTTGTAGGTGTTATACTTGGCAAAGTCACTGCTGGAACCACTGGAACCGACTGTGCATCTACTTTCTTATTCTTCTTCTTCTGGCAGCCTTTTATTCTCACCCTCCGACCTTTTTGTGCATCCTTTGGACAAAGGTTGTTTTTGGGTTGCCCATCATCGTAAATGGTAAGCGGCCTCCTGACACAGCCACTGGGAGTGTGCGAACAACAATAAGCGGTCTTCTTCACTGAAAATGTGGTGGATCCCGTGTCAGTCACCTCTTTGACTGGCTCCATCTTCATGTACAGCCCCACTCTCTGAGCACAACTCACATGAAAGGCAGTATAACAATTTGCCTTGCTACACTGAATGCAAGCTCCAACTCCTCTCTCTTTACAGAGATAGCATGTCAGCTTCCAACGAGCTGGTGGAATGTTAGCAACGCCATCAATAGGCTCAATGAAAACTGTGTTAGTAAAACCAACCTCAGGGACCCATATGGCACACACTACATGGCCCCAGCGATCGTCATCTGTCCTCTTAAGTGCTCCACCTTTATTGGGGCAAAAAATGCACTCTGCAGGCTGAAAGGGAGACTGTGAACAGTGACGACACAGCCACTGACCCTCTGGGATGTGGGGGACACCATAACACTCCTGATGCACAGCAAGGTTGCACACGTCACAAAACAAAATAGCATTACTGTTCTGACACTCACCATCCATGCAGATGCAGCAAACTGCATCCTCATCAATTAAGGACTGTGGATCTCCCTGTCCCTGGCTCTCAAAAAACGACTCCTTCTCGAAGCGATCCATTAGAAACTCAAAAACATTCTGGGAAACTTGACTGTATCCATCACCCTTTCTCTTCTCATTGATCAGCTCCAGCCAGGCATAATCCTCCTCATCCATGTCATATTCCACTTCCTCATCGAGCTCATCCGACGTCTTCTCCAAATACGTATAATAAGTGGAAGGTCTCCGTGGCACGGCAGGAAGATTGTACTCGACCATCCTGATTTTAGGCTCTGGTAATCTGTTCTGTATTGGGGAACCCTGACCTGCAGCCTGAGCAGCGCTCTTCTTCTGCTGGTTGTTTTTGAGGCGCACAGAACGCACCAAAACCTGCTGGGGCTTATCAGTATTCTCATTGTTGCCATCGCATTCAATGATCTCCTGAGCTAAAGGATCGTTGCAGTCTATCACATCAAGTTTGTCATAAATGCTGAGTCTGTGAATATTGCCATCTATGTCCAGCTCAACCATGCGCTGGGCTTCAGCATATGTCAGGGTCTCGCGATTTCTCGAGGGTTTGATGGGTGAAGGTGGCCTTTGTGGGGTGGCTATGCGATGATTTCTCCCTTTCCTTTTCATTTTAAAACCTAGACAGTGGCATTAAAGGCAAACACACAATTAGGACAGCAGAAACAACCATTTATAAACACTGAATTCCCTTCAGCTTGGCCCTTTATGCCTTTTCTATAGCCTTACACAAGAAGGCCAACCACGTAATAAGCAGGTAATGTAAGGGATCATAAGCCAAACCCAAACCTTAAGTAACATCTAGGCTAAAAAATATGACAACGTTGAAGAGAGGTATAGGCGGGCAAGCACGTGAACGGCTTCAACTTTGCACAGTATTAGAGCGCTTCCGGGATACACAAGTACCGCCCCAAACTGTCCACGTTAATAAACATTATATGAAATTAGAATACAAACGACCGAGTTATCCCAATACAGTTACGCAGAATATTTTGTGGTTTTAACGCAGGCAGAAGTTCCGTCTACATGCGTTCATCTTCTGTAATGCACACCTCGTTTGTTTGCTTAAGCTCTAGACCACGGTAACTACTTATTACCGACTGAAAGCAAGTGGGAGAAATGAGCAGGTAAACAAGCCAGCACAGATAACCGACATTTAATGGTAAACATGTATCATTAGATCGCTAACGCAACCTGACCGAAAATTATTACTATTTAAACGATTGGATTGGAATGGGTGGGGGGAGATAGCCAGCTAAACCGAGAGTCCTCGAAATCAAGCAAAGATGGCGTCAAACAAAACACGCTCTAAAGAGGAACTTTATCATTATTGCTTACACCACGTGTCACGGGCTTCTTACCTAACACTAAACTGATACATATAATGGAACTAATATATGTCTTACCTTCGGCTTCGGAAGATTTCTGTGCAAGTTAGCTTGTAGCTTTGAGAGAGCAGCAGCGCTGTGAATGGCTGTATTAAAGCGGACGCTAGCTAAATGGCTTAGCATCCAACGGCCGCCACTTGAATTCGTATCCGTGTTTGAATGATACAATGCAACGTCCGGAGCAGCTGAATACACCGAGTGCCACGCACTGTGGGCCGCATCAAATCGCAGATTCTAATAATCATTCGTGGCTGTCAGCGCGGCCGCTGTGTTTAGTATTTGGATGCAGGTGTAGCTAAGTGCTAACAAGCTAGTTCACTTCTCCTAAGCCTAACAACAATGCGGTGCTGCTAGGCCCCGCCTGTGTGTGACTCCACACTTGCTTTTGTCCAGATCTAAAACAAGGAAGCACGACGGGCACGGAACTCCACCGATCCTCCTCGAGAGGACCTAAGTAATCTAAGATAAATGCAGCGGGATTTGGAACTGGAACTGCCAAGTAAACCGATGTTCACATGTACTTATCCAGACAGGGACAGCCACGCAGAAAGAGGAATTTCGATATATATTATACAAACCTTTACTCTTGGGGCTATTCTTCCTGGCAGCACTCCCGTGTCAAGCTGTTGGGAGTCATTGTTTGAACTCTCTACTCCAGACCAACTATCAAAGTCCTAATCTAAAATAAAGGATCCACAATTATTTTTTATTTACATATACAACATTTAGCAGATGCATCCGCTTAGCTGACTTGTAACTGACCATGCTGTCCAAGTGTTAAAAGCATTGCCCCTTCTGGTCGAGTGTCTGAACAACTGAGCGTAAATCAAACTTAATCTTATAACAGATAATATTTGTATGTCCAAAAAAATCCTGAGTTCTCAAAACAACATTAAATACAGGAAACCTGGATCAAATGCCACAAACACAACAGTTATGGTTAAAATAATTTATTGTTATAAAACTAAACTGACCGTTGTTTGATACTTATGAAAGGGCAAAACTCCACAGTTATCAATGAATTCAGCGTGTATAATCGTGTTGAAAATAGATGGCCACTTAATCATGACATTATAGTGAATGCATAAGTTCCACTAGGATGTGTATTATCCGTATTAGTCATACTTAGTATATCCGTAACTACAAAATAGATCAGTGGTATCAACTCTAACATTTTCTATTTGATGCTTTAGTATAAATAAGTGTAAAATGTTTACTTTGCATGAATAAGGTGGAACAGTGGCTTTGTGGGTGGCACCACCACCTCTCAGCAAGATGGTCCTGGGTGTTTCTATGTGAAGTATGCAAGTCCTCACTGTGTCTACGTGGGTATGCCGAGTACTCTGGTTTCCTCCCACATTCCAAAGACATGCATGTTAGGTAAACTAATTACACTAAATAGGCATTGACTTGAGTGTGTGTGTATGTGTGTGTATATTTTATATTTATTTAT
>JAYJMA010007022.1:0-12868 GCA_036873895.1 Parotocinclus cabessadecuia | reverse complement strand
CCCAGTCATGTTAATGACCTATTGCCAATTGACCTAATGAGTTGCAATTTGGTCCTCCAGCTGTTCCTTTTTTGTACATTTAACTTTTTTAGCCTCTTATTGCCCCGTCCCAAGTTTTTTGAGATGTGTTGCTGTCACGAAATTTCAAATGACCCAATATTTATCATGAAATTTCAAAATGTCTCATTTTTGTATGTTGTCTATGTTCAATTGTGAATACAATATCAGTTTTTGAGATTTTTACATTATTGCATTCCATTGTTATTTACAGTTTGTACTTTGTCCCAAATTTTTTGGAATCGGATTTAAAAAATACCAGTCCTTCAGCTGTGACTAAATGAAGCCAGTATACATAAATTGGACAAAGAATATGGTTGGAAGTACAGATAATTCTACAATACTCTGCAAATATAGATTTCTAGTAAATCTGTAATTATTAAAAATGTGCTTTAAATATTGAAACTTTGTTCAATCTGTCGGACTGATAGATTGAGCTGCAAATGAAAAAGTCAATGTTGTATTATTTTTCAGCAGTTAAAGTTAAAAAGATGGTCTAAATAAACCACTTTTTTCCCATGGCATTCATCCTGCTAAACAAATTTGGATAAGATGTGGGATTAATGTATTATGTGTTCAATTCAATTAAGTTCTGTTCCTTTCTAGTCTGTTGAGTTCTATTCTAATGCATTCTGTTATATTTGGCTATTTCCCAGAATTCCATAAGAAACTACAACAGCACCCTGGATGACAGCAGAGAGCAGGCAGACTTGGTAGAAAGAGAGTTGGAGACCATTGACTTAGACATATTTCAGTTGGAGGAGAAGGTATGAACCAGCATTAGAACCACTTATGCAGGTTTGACACTTGGAGATACTTGGAAAAAAGACTTGCCATTCCAAGCTGATTAATAGAAACACGTCAGTCTTAACATACTGTAGCTCAGGCTCAGTGCAGATCTCTGCTGTATATGTGTTTTTGTTGCTAAGTATGAGTATATTTAGAGGACAAGTATGTTTTTTTCTCATGATTTACAGGTTTGTATGTGTGCTTGTGTGTGTGTGTGTGTGTCTGTGTCTGTGTGTGTGTCTATGTGTGTGTCTGGGTTGGTGTGTTGACATTTCAGGCAACAGTGTCAGCAAGACAAGGAGATGAACTTAAAGAGAGCACTGAAGCCACACATCAGAGAGCTCAAAACCTGCTGGGCTTTGTTAAAGACACTATGGAAAATATAGAAGGTTGGAAAATGACCATTATACCACTGAACACTGAAACACCCACCAGAACCAGGCTTCAGTGACATTAATAGCAATGATATTAATTGATGAGAGCGATTTGACTGTCAGATATGCCTTTCTGTGTGTGCAGCCATGCTGGATCTGGTGAATAGGACAGCACATAACAACTCTCAGGAAGTAGATAAGGCGGAGCTGGAAGATAAGCTTGCAGAGGTGGCAGACATGTTGAGGGATATGCGCTTCCGCAGCACCCAGTTCCAGAGGACAATAGCAGAAAATGAGTTTAACGAAACTCAAAAATGTGAGGTTCTCCCAAACCTATTCATAACTTCATATTTAAATACAGTCATGCTTTTGCTTTCTACCTCTGTAGTTGAAATTCCTAATAGAAACCCGCAATTGTTTTTCCCTCATTGTAACCCTGGTTATCTTGGTCATGTGGGGGTCTAGAGCCAATCCAGAAATCACAGGGTGCAGACATATGTACCCTGAACAGGATGCCTTTAACCATCCTGCGTGACCCAGCCGGAAGGCACCGGCAGGATTTGAAACCGGGTCATTGGGTTGGTGGGTTGGTGAATTTCCACTGTCCCACCTGAGTTTCTGTGATATTAATTGGTGATCATTGGTTATAAGCTATAGGTGTGTTGAACATAGATTTTCATCTCATTCTGATCCATTTCTGTCTAGTGTTGGAACGTGTCAAAGATGAAATGGCTGACCGGGTGGCTCAAAACCAAGATTCAGAGAAGAATATCAGACAAAAACTGAATCAGTTCCATCAGGATCTTATGACCTTGAGAGAGTTCCTTAATGAGGCAGTAAATAAGACCGCACTCACCACAGAAACCAACAATATCAACCAAAAACGTCTACAAGAGAACCAGGTAACCTGCACAAAACATGCACAGTATCATAGTAACATAGAATACTCTGTGAAATATCTTCATTCTCAATGTGGTCGTTTCAGCAAAGGGTAGATAATCTAAAGTCACAGCAGACTGAGGTGGCGGATATGATGCAGATGGCTGAGGATGATGTCGCTCAGGTCAATGACCTGTTATCCAACCTACAAGACTCCAAAGAGGTTAGACTCTACACTGCAATATTCTACAACTCCAACTCCAATGGCGCTGGGACGTTGTGTATAAAATAAATAAAAACAGAATACGATGATTTGCAAATTCTTTTCAACCTATATTCAATTAAATACACTACCAATACCAAGATATTTAATGTTTAATGGTAAACCTTTGCAAATATTCACTCATATTGAATTTGATGCCTGCAACAGGTTTCAAAAAATTGGGACAGGTGTAACAAAATACTTGGAAAGTTGAGGAAAAAACACCTCAAAAACACTTGTTTGGAACATTCCACAGGTGACTATCATGATTGCATATAAAGAGAGCATCCCTGAAAGGATCATTCACAAGCAAGGATGCAACGTTTCCAAGCAATGTCTTTTTTAGGGAAGTACCTTCTTATTTCAGCAAGACAATGCCAAAGCCACATTCTGCACATGTCACAACAGTTTGTCTTCATAAAAAGGTTGTGGGTACTAGACCGGCCTGTCTGCAGTCCAGACCTGTCTCCCATTGAAAATGTGTGGTGCATTATGAAGTGCAAAATATGATAATGGAGACCCTGGACTGTTGAGTACATCAAGCAAAAATGGGAACGAATTCCATCTACAAAGCTACAATAAGTTATTGTCCTCAGTTCCCAAACACTTATTGAGTGTTGTTAAAAGGAAAGGTGATGTAATACAGTGGTAAATATGTTAACACGCACTTCTTTGGAACATGTTGCAGGCATCGAATTCAAAATGAGTGAATATTTGCAAAAAAACAATAAAGTTAATCAGTTTGAACATTAAATATATTATCTTTATTGTGTATTCAACTGAATATAGGTTATAAAGTATTTGCAAATTCTTCTATTTTTATTTACATTTTACGCAACGTCCCAACTGATTAAAAATTATTTGTTGCACAGCGATCTGACATAAATTAGATTTTTGTTTGAGTAGATTCTGACAATTTCTGTTTATAAGGGATTTTGATTAGATTTTTTTGGTTCGACAGGTTAGCTATCGCTCTCGTCTCCAAATTACGAGATTTAACTGTAGTGATAGAACTAGGGGAGAATATTTTCTCCCTGGGCCTCGGGTAAATAAAAGGTTTATTATGACCAATAATAATAATACAGCAGAGACCCTCAGAGTCCTAGTCACTGATAGCAACATAGGTGTTGATGTTTGCTGCAGAAGTAGGGTTACTAACTCTAAACATTGGCCATGGGGGTGGAACTGGTGCTATTAAGGGCAATGGAGCATGAGGTCGTAGATTTGGGTGGATGGAGCACGAGGTAATATAGGTGAAGCTGGTAGATTTTGGGTGGATGGAGTAGGAGAGGTGCAGCTCCTGGAGGGTAGTTGGCATATTTTGCCCAATGGTGTGGTGAGGGCACAGATGGAGGCGGTGGAAGTGTCAAAGGTGATGCTGGAGCTGGGTCCTTGGCTCTTGAGGCAGGTGCGCTGCTGCCATTTCCTCCTTCTCCCAGTGGCTGCCCAGGACCCTGTCTGCCTATCTGATTCTTATGCCTCAAAGCATGATGGAGGTTATCTGTCAAACACCTAACTCCACCTCTTGGTCAGCCATGTGTTCAGCTGGAACAGACGAGTTTGAATTTATTTATATGCCTGTCGATTTTGGCAAGTGGTCCAATAATGAATGACTGGACTTTTTTTTTGTGATTTGAATTTCTCCATACCCAATATCGACTGTGCTCATGTGCAAAATCAGCAGCTTAACTCCTTTGTGTTTTGACATGACCTCAGGGAGCACAGTTATTATCTTTGCTACTGATGCACTTGGAACGCTGCTTGTTATGATTCCACTGTTGCTTAAATCACTGAGCGAACTGTCTTCCAGAAGTCTGTCCTTGACCTTTGACCCAGATTCACTGTCTGTGTGCTGTTTATGTCCTGTTTTGTTCATGCTCTTGTTTTGTGTAAACAAAACAAAACAAAACTCTGTTTGCTTGAGTTTTCAAAGTCATTCATGTTTAAATCAGACAGTGACTGAAATCTGTTTGTTAGTTTTAGTTTGGGTGATGCTGCGAAAACTTCAATGTTACTCGTATTCTTCTTTATCTGTCTGTGGTTTTACACCAAGTTCACCAAGCCAGATATCATTTTGGTATTTGACAACTTTTGGGAAATACACTGTATCCTTTAAATTTAAGTTAAACGTAGCATTACTGGACCAGCAGAGTTACCTATCTTCTGTTAATAAATCTTGTCTGCTTACCACTGGGTGTTATTGGGAGTGTCTCATGAAGCTCTTTTAAAAATTGAAGCTCATGAAAAACTTTTAATTTTAGCACTTCAATTTTCTGTAGATAAATAAAAAATAAAAATAGACAGTTTCCACAAAGAGCGCTTATTGTGGCTTTCATCCCCGGCATGTTGAGAAATAGTTCCAGACACAGTCGCTTACTTTATCCCACCGAGTGTGATAGTACAGCCGATAGACCATTATTACATTTGTTCAATTGTGTATTGTATCATCATCCAATTGATTCAATACATATCCAATAATCCTAGAGGTTCACATATGCTCACATATGAAATTTTGGATCATTATACTCAATAAATATAATATGTTTGTTTAACATTTTGTTAATTGGGATCTAATTATCTACATTTTGGGCTATATATATGAGGACAGAATCATTATAGCTTTTTTCAAAACTTGTGAATACAAACATTGTGTAGTTCATTAAAATGTTCTTAAATGTAATACTAAAGAAAATACTCATTGTTTTCTTATGTAGGCTATGCTTACAGTCTATATTGCGATACACAATTTGCATTTGTATTTTCTACAAGAACTAGAGGTGATGATGGTAAAAATAACAGGAAGAAATGTTATCGCAATATGTGTCCCAGTAACTAAACTGTACAAAGTTTGGTCAATTTAAATGCTTGCCTTGTAAGCTTAATTGTTAAGCTTAAAACAAGCGTGTGACTAGTAAGGGTAAGAAAACATTTATAAACACTATCTGAAGAGAAAACATATATAAAAGTTATACAAAATTAAACATAAGAAGTTATGTTTAAGAATAAAGGTATAAGAAAAAAAACATATTTAAGGTTTTCTGTCTTAAGCCACTTTATGAATCTTGCTCCTAATGTTTTTTGCATAAATATGGAACATTTGGAACGACTTTTTTCATAATAACATTATTAACATAATCAAGTTCAGCTGTTAGAAATATTAATGACCACACACCATGCTGATTGCTGTCTGCCTTGTTTATCATTTTCTCTAGGATTATGAACGTCTGTCTGCTCAGTTAGATGGAGCAAGGAAGCTCCTTGCTGAGAAAGTGCAGAAGTTTGCATCCTCTGGTTTAAAAAGCCCTCTGGTAAAAGCAGCAGAGGAACATGCCGAGCTTCTTGACCTGCTCTCCCAAAACCTAACAAGGTGTCTTTTGTGATTTTTTCAGATTCATTCATTTAGGCAACATGGTAAAGCAGAAAATAACACTTGAAGTTGAGTTTGTAGTTAAAGCATGTTCTTCTGTTTTGTTTGAACAGTGTGATTATCAACACTAACCAGGATGGCTTAATTCAGAGAGCTCTAAATGCATCGCAGTCTTACACCAAAATTATTGACAGTATGCAGGAAGCAGAGGCTTTAGCCAACGAACTCAGCACGTTAGCTGCGGATGCTCTGGAGGTAACGCTTTAAACCCTGTCCACATCTTTAATCATCTAACAATAATAGCTATAAATAACATCTGTTAACTCTAACTCTCAGTTAAGTATCAGTTACATTTCTATGAAATTATAAACACAATAAGGATATGTATAATAAGTAGAGATGCACTGATTGCAATTTTCTTGGCCAATTTCAATTGCTGATTAAAAAAAATATGGCACATATGACATATGAGCTGTGCAAACATAAACTGGATTCTGAATTAAAATGAGTAAAAGCACTGTGTTATATCAGACGCTGAAAACTGGCTGATTCTGGTCACCGGCATTGATAAGTGCATCTCTAATAATGAGGGTCATCACTTGTTTAACATATTAGCAATTTTTATCAAGAATTAATCAATCAGGAATAATGTGATTTGGTGCAGAGCATCCAGGATGAAGACGTTCCTGAACAGGCCAGTGACCTTAAGAATCATAGCATGGCACTAAAAGATCGTGCATCAGCCCTACAACAGAATCTGACTACAGGTGATTTTGAGTTTTCAAGAGTTTGATAGTGTGGCACAGTGTTCTCAGGCCTGACCAAACAACACAGTATTTCAAACACTGCTCAAAAAATTGGAAAATATTTCAGAATAAATATGAAGCGATAAAAAAAAATATTTTTCTTTCTATTAAATAAGTCAAAGAAAGCATTCTTTAATGCAAATGAGATGCAAAACACTTTTTATTTAATTAGTTGCACTGAAAATGCACTAATGCAATATATAAAAGGCTAAAAGTGTTGGAGTGTCTGAACGTTTCCTGATCTTGAAGCTGCACATCCTGCAATTTCCTAGCCCTTGCAATGCCTCTGCAACATGATTTGCCTGAATGCGTAGCTTGGAGAGCCATAGGGGCTGGTCGAACAGACAGCAGGGACAACAGCACTCTAAACATATCAGAGCATGATTAGCAGACTGTGGAATTACTTTCAAGTGGCTGGAACAATACGAAGAATACCAGGGCAGGGTCACCCATTTGCCAGAACAGCAGG
The DNA here is from genome assembly GCA_036873895.1 of Parotocinclus cabessadecuia. Lineage (NCBI taxonomy): Eukaryota > Metazoa > Chordata > Actinopteri > Siluriformes > Loricariidae > Parotocinclus > Parotocinclus cabessadecuia. The sequence goes on along the minus strand of JAYJMA010007022.1, from coordinate 5,865 downwards.
AAATACTTGATTTTATTTACAAGAAGGAGCCGGTGCAGCAATGCAACAGATTCGCAGGGACAGATTCAAGCTGCCATTGGACGATGGATATGCACCCCACCGTGTTCATTTCGTCAACAACACAATTTGGACATGCTTGGGATGTACTGGAAAGACATCTGACAAACCGTCCAATGTCTCCCACAACACTTTTTGAGCTGGAATTTTCCATAGATTGGCAATGGATCCCACAATAACTTCTCGACTATCTGATCCTGTCCATGCCCCATCGCTGTCTGTCTTGGGTGACCATACACCTTACTGAACAATAAATGTGTGGCCCTCTCATCCAGTTTAACATGCTTCTGTTCACCAACATGAATATATCACGTGCTACTCAATCATCATAATCGAGTTTGCATCTCATTTGCATAATCGAACAATTTTCTTTGACTTTTCATTTGCTTTTCTGATTGTTTCTGATATTTTTTAATGAAATAAAATGAAATTCTTCTTTTTTAATTGTTTCATATTCATTTTGAAATATCCCCTAGCAGTGTATTTTGACCAAAGCTTTCAATAAGTCAAATTCAGAATCTTATTTTAAATGTAATTGAATTGGACAGAGGTGGAGCCTCAGGTAGAAGAGATCAAGAAGCGACTGCAAGAGGCTGAAGACAAAAAGAATAAGCTGCTAATGGATCTGGCAAAAGTACAGAATTTTCTAAACCTCACCCAAGGTTAGTACTGTGATTGTTTTCCGTACATATCTAATTGAACAGTTATTTGAGAGCAATAAAATATAGCACATGAATTAAAGTGTTGAGTTCATGTTTGTATAGATAACACATCAAATGAGCTGCTGGAAGCTAAGAATGCAGCAATAAAGGCTAACAGCACAGTGGCTAGTGTTTTGGACACCCTGGCTCCTATAAGAGAGCAGCTGGAGGAGTGGCACAAAAATTATGCATCATCCAATACTACTAACAAAGAATTTAGCGATGCACTCAGCCAGGCCAACAACTCAGGTGTGTATGGGTGTGCTTTTGTTACAGGGAGTGTAAAAAAATAAGAATGATTTTTCAAATTATGTATCATTGTGTGCACAATGCATTGTCCACAGTGGGGGCACTCAGTGAGACTATTCCGATGTTGATAAAGAAGCTGGATCACTTGCAGACTCACTCTATCCAGATGCCTAACATTTCTGAGAACATCTTGAGAATCCGTGAGCTCATTGCTGAGGCCCGTAAGGCTGCAAGCAAGGTACAATGGCCATCCACTGTTACTTTTGCTGACTATTTTTTTAGCTAGAGGGCATAATTAGACCATCACATGTTCTTGTTCATCAGGTCAGTGTGTCGATGAAGTTTAATGGGAACTCGGGAGTGCAAGTGAGGACCCCAAGTAATTTAGCTGACCTGTCTGCTTACACTGCCCTCAAGTTCTACATCAAGCTCCCTGCAGCCACCCGCAAAAAACGAGAAACTGAAAACCGCCAGTTTGTCTTCTACCTGGGCAACAAGAATGTAAGTCAGCTTAACCCTACAAAATTAACTAAACTAGCGTTGCATAAGCAGTTGCATAATCATTGTTAAATATTTATTAATGTTTACTGGACGAAGCAGTGCTGGTTTAATGTTTAAAGTCTCCATTACTTTCTGTGAAACAGGAAGTTGACTGAAATGGACGTTGACCAATCATTAAGCACAAAACATTTGAAGTTTCTGTCTGGATAACTTTTTTGAATATTGCAAATCTGATTGTGGCATCTTGATCTAATATGGCAGCTATCAAGATGGAGGCCAAGTTCCGGACATAGCCCAAGACAACTGCCCCCTCACGCATTACTTGCTGGGGGTATTTAGATATTTCTTTTTTACTTTTGGTTCTGAAATAAAAATATGTCCTGTGACTTTTGACTCACACTTGTAGATATAGGGGAGAATATACAGACAATAAAGAGAATAAACCAGGTGTGTTACTTACAATATTACAGGTTCATACACTTTATTTACAGCTTGTAAGAAATAAGTAGCAGAAATTATTTCACACAAACATGAATAACCTGCTCAAAAAGTCTCAGCACATCCACTGAGAACAGTCACAAGAAATAAACATGAGTAAGACCAAGTGAGCACATGACCGATAAGGTAGTTAATTCCACCTTTGTTTGTGGTTCTGCTGTGTTGATTGGCTGTTGAGGTCACCAGCTGTTTATGGCCCCAACAGAGTTCAAACAGAGAATTCAAATGCATTTTATTTTTCTTCATAATTTGAATTTTTTTTAATAAAAGTGAACAGATGTTGACCGATTGGTCGTTAAACAACACATACCTGCATTTGAACGTTTGTGTTTGTGTCCTGCAGTCAAGTAAAGAGTTCATGGGCATGGTTCTGGAAGGAGCTAAACTAAGCTGGCTGTATAACCTTGGCGATAAGACTGCACAGGGTGTGATGCAACAGGAAATGCAGTTAAACAGCCAGTTCAGCAGCGTCATCCTGGAGAGGTGAAGCAAAAAACACTACATTACTGTCATCATTGCCATTCTCACAATAAATATCATCAGTAAATATCAAGAAATACTATAGTCACCATAACAACCGTTTCTGTGCTTATTATAACTAACATCATTAATATTTTCTATGGATGCTTTGATCTCATTACTGGTATTGGTCCACTTTGGGACTTATACATTCATAAGTCAGATGCTGATACTGTGACATAAGGCTAGATCAGTGGTTCTCAAAGTTGAGGAGTATAACAAGGCAAATGAATGCTATTTCACAGTAAACATTTAATATACATGATGCATGTCACTTGGAAGAACTCCATTGTAAAGGTAGTTTGACATCTTTGACTGATTTTGTTCTATAAGAAATGTTCAATTTTTGTATGATTTACAACTTTTAATATAAATTCCACTGGAGTTTAGAAGGGGAGGGGAGGATTGAAAATATTCTTCTCTGCAATAGGGGTGGCTTGCAGTAAAGTTTTGGGAACCACTGAGCCATAGAATGTGGCAGAGACTTTTGCATTCCAGCAAAATAACCATTGTTTTGGGGAAAAATAATCTGTGAACCATGGAATCAGGACTGTCTTGCGTCATATGGCCCAGGATGCTTAACACTATATTATTATGCCCTATTATTATCATGGTATTGGTGAATGCAGAGACACATATTTTTAGTAACTGTGATCAGTTTGTAAAAGTGGCATTAATGCACATCCCCATTGTGACACATTACTGTGCATTTTGCATGTGAGAACAACCTCTCTGCTGTTGAGACATTAGTGGAGCATCCTTGATTGACCAGTTTATTGCCAAATTAATGTATTCCCAACACAAATAAACACAATTACCTTGGTTTTTATTGTTCCAAAAAGTAATAACGTAAATGTAATTAATCTGTTCAAGATTCCAAGATTATCCACATTGTATACGGAAGTACAGTGTTCCCTCACCACTTCGCGGTTCACCTTTCGCAGACTTTTCAAAAAATATTAGTGGAAAAAATATATTGCGGATTTTCGCTGTTTCACGGGTTTTTGCGGAACTCAATCTGCACATGCGTAGTACGTGTGGAATAGTTAACGTATACATATACATGTATTTGATTAACTTTGACATTACAAAATCACAAAATGTATAAAAAAATATAGAAATTCTAACAATAAAGGAATGTTATAAATTTTAAAATATTACGATTTACAGTAAATAGCGTATTTACTCAGCGGATGAATACTCACCAAAAACGAGAAGTAAGACTAGAGCATCGGCCGCCTTTTTATCTGCGGTTTTGTGTTCGCTGTTTGTGAAAGTTTCATTATAGACTGAATTCATTCAAAGCCCTACGATGCCACCCAAACGTTCTGCAAGTTCTAAGGCTAAAATAGTGTATAAATACTTAAATAAATAGAGCGTCCCTACTTCACGGATTTTCGTTTATCGCGGGTGGTCCTGGAACGTAACCCCCTCCATAAACGAGGGAACGCTGTACTGCTAAATGATTCCCTTTCTGAAGCACGAATATAGAATATTTCAAATGTATTACAAATATATGTTTATATAATACATAAATATAAACATAGAATCACTGTCTTGTACGAAGGTTACTCACCTTTCTGTAATATTTAATATAAATTGCACACACACACACACACACATTGTGGTATTCGATCGGGAGCGTGAAAACTTTGTGTAACTGTGTTGTTTGTGTGTGCAGTGACTGTAACAGTAACCGGAACTCTATCGCCTCCTTCACGAGCATCTGCAGCAGCCACTGCAGCTCCTACGTCCACAGTGATGAGATGGACTCGGGTAACACACACACACACACACACACACACACACACACACACACACACACACACACACACACATATAGGCAATAACAGACATGCTACAGCTATTAACTTATTAGTTATTCCTGAAGTACGAGGGAGCTGTGATTGAGTGCGTCCTGTGTGCTTGTAACTCTGATCTGTGTGTGTGTGTGTGTGTGTGTGTGTGTGTGTGTGTGTTAGAGTGAACTGAATTAGAGCGCTGCCAAAGTGCTCTTGGTGTCACGTCGATAGCCATTACTCGCTAATTGCTAAAGCAGTAGCTCTGCTCTCATGCCACGGCCGTTCTGCTTCATTAGAGTAACAAACCGGGGTCTGTCTCTCTGAACTAATGATCTGTTTTATGTTTCTCCTCCCTCACACACACACACACACACACACACACACACACACACACACAAATACACACAGGAGACGAGGTGCCGTCCAGCATGTGGATTTCTCCTGACAAACAGAAGAAGTTGCACGGCTTCCTGGAGCATCTGTTCAGCCAGGTGTGTATGCTCTGAGCTCACACACACTCACACACACACACACAACTGGATCTCATCTGTACCGTATCTGTACGTGTGCTTGTTTGCACCTGTTGTAAGGTGTGTGTGGAGGTGTATCTCATGCTGGTGTTAATTGGTAATTGTGTTTGGCAGGTGGAGTCCATCACGACCGTCCTGAAGGGGGCGACGGTGGCGCGAGCCTTCGAGCAGACCAAGTGTTTCACGCCGGGTCGAGGCCTTCGGGGTACTGATGTGACTTTTAAGCTGTTTCAATAAAGAGATTCTCTCTCACCAAAAGCGACTTTGATGATAATAATAATAATAATAATGATAATAATATCTGTTAAATAAAAGCTGTTAAGGAACTGGGTTGAACCGGTGATTCCTGACCATAAGTTCGTCAGACACCTTTGAGGTGAATTGGAATACCAGCTGTGAGTTAGAGCTTACTGTCCAAAAACTAACGAGAAGCTTCCCAGAACATTGCTGTACCTGCAAAGTGGAAAGAGGTGTCACTTTTGTTAGTCCACAAACTTTTGGCTGTATAGTATCAGAAGAGTTATAGGCATGTTTTAATGAAAGCCTCACAAATACTGTACTGTACTGTATGTAGGGTATAAATGTGTGTGTGTTTGAACAGAGTTTCAGCAGGACATGGAACCGAAGATCAACTGCACCAAGAAATTGCGGCTGCATGTTAAGCAGGACCCCTGGAACCTCCCGAGCAGCGTCCAGAACCTCACACACACCATCAGCAAGGTCGTGGAAGGTCAGGAATCCAACACACACACACACACACACACACACACACATCGACACCATCCAGTGCAGCATCCAGAACCTCACACACACCATCAGCAAGGTGGGAGGTTAGAAAGCCATCACAAAACACACACACACAACACACACTGTGGTACTGACAAATAGTGAGTGTGTGTGTGATTGTATGTGATTGTGTGGCTGTGTGTGTCTGTATGTATGCCTGCGTCTGTGTGTGTGTGTGTGTGTGTGTGTGTGTGTGTGTGTGTGTGTGTGTGTGAGACTATG
>JAYJMA010007021.1:0-26791 GCA_036873895.1 Parotocinclus cabessadecuia | reverse complement strand
GCGGCAGTGGGAATAGCACGGCTCCTGCTTGTGTCTTGTTGAGTGGGTCGGCTCCCTCTGGTGGCAGCAGAGGAGCTAGACCTACCTCTAACACTAGTTTATTCATTCATTTTCATATTCACTTATACCATTACAGGGACCATGGGTATCCAGTTCCACAGAAACACAATGGGAAACCTTTCAGAGACACCAACTGACCTGATAGATGTCTTGAGAATGTGGGAGAAAATCGGTTTACTCAAAGGAACTCCACACTCCACATGGACAACATGCAAAGTCCACACAGGATTCGTCGTATATAAAACAAGGATTTCCAGAGCGACAGCACTAAGCCCTGCGTCACTATGATAATGCTAAATAATAATATTAGTCAGGCAATATAGCACATACAGAGTTAAGTTTTTGGTTTGCTAAAATATGGAACGTGCAGGTGGTTAATAACACACTGAAAACACTTACAAATAAATCACACAAATTATACAAATAAAAAAAGTTCAATCAGCCAGTATGTATACTCAGTCTCTTCTCTCTTGATGATGGGGCCACATCGTCTCAACCTAATCCAATTCTATAGTCTCTCTTACAATGCAAAGGGAAAAACCTTCTTGCATGCCTTATCCAACATTGACATTTCTCTGCATCTATTACTTGTGCAGCAGCAGTACTCAGCATGGGCATCTGGGGGATGATCATAAACTTTCCAGCTCAAAAGTGGGGAATATGCTGGAAGGAAATACATCCTAATATGAGGGTGTGCTGCAAACCACTCATTGACAAAGCGAGAATGGTGGAACACCAGGTTATCCCAGACAATGACAAAGAATGGCATGCCAGACCTCAATGCCCTTCTCAGGTGGTATCAGTCTCTCATGATGAGCACTCAGAAATGTTATGAGCTGTTCGGTGTTGTATGGGCGAATTGTTAGGATATGGCATAGGACAACATCTTTGGATGTTAAGTTGGCTCCGCTCTGTCCTGGAACTGTTATAGTGATCCTGTGCCCAATGAGATTTCTCCCACATTTCCTCACCTTGCAGAGACTGAAGCCAGCTTAATCAACATAAATTAACACAAGATGTGCCTCCTCAGCTTTATTATTCCTATTAAGTCAAAGTAAAATGTATTTATATGGTGCTTTTTACAACAGAGCATTGTCTCATAGCAGCTTTACAATCTTATATTGTTTTAAAAGGCCAATCCTGCATTGAACAAGCCTAGAGCGACAGTGGAAAGGAAAAACTCCCTGAAAGTTAGAAGAAAGAAACCTTGGGAGGACCAAGTCTCAGAAAGGGACCCATCCTCCATTGGTGGCCTTGATGTTAATTAAGTAAATACTTGCTACGTATATTCAAGTAATAATAAACTTAATTAAATGCAAACAATTTATATATAATAATATTCTAAGTTAGTAATAAAATAAGTAAAATGTAGATTTTTTAAACAAAATACATTTTAAAATCAGTCCTGAGTGGGAGGTCCTTGGAGGCACATCGTCTCTTAGTGACTGAATGATGCAGGGAGTTACTGCACTCTGGTGGGACTGTGTATTATCCCATTATTCCTCTAAAAAGGCCAAATTAGTGTGAACTGACTTCAGTTAAATGTAACTGCATAGTATGCCAAGTCATCCTTTAATATGGAATTCTGTAGAGCTGCTTCAATACCACATGGTTCCTTCTTAGGCCGCGATCACATTAATGACGTTCCCAGATATGCCCTGATCTGCTATCACTGTTGCTCTGATTTCATATAGTCTTATGGCAATGTTGGCTGCTTCCTGCTCTGCACCAAACATGTTCCCTCGACAACCAGAGAATGCTAGCCTGTGGATTCTATAAAGAATGCATGTAATGGAAAAAAGGAAACAATCACAGTAGAGCATTAAATATATTGCTGTATATACTGTGCAACAACATTAACTTACTTATTCTCTTACAGAAAAGTTTGGACAATGGATGCAATGGAGGCTACATCCATGTTAGCTGTTTTGCAAAGGGGTGTAAAAAAATGTCCAATCATTTAAGAAAGGGTTAAGACATTTGCAAGAGATTACTTCTGCTCTCCTGAGAAAGTGATCCCAGTTTCTTTAAGGAGGTCAAAGCAATCACGAAAAGCTGTAATGGCCATTCCTCCCAGGAGTTGGCGTTGTGCCACACCACCTAGGCCTAAATTACTCTCTAAACAAATATGGCAATGTGTTATATTTGGCATACTGTATTTGAAGGTGCCGCCCTACAGTCTCTTGCATTGAGAAGCCAGCCTGATAAGGCTGTTAATGTATATCTCATACATTGTGATGAGTTGTGTCATTTAATTAAAACAGCGGAACAGATGTGTTTGTCTCTCAGTCCACTGATCAGTTATTTTAATTTGTATTCTGACATCATCACACATCCCTTTGCAATGTAGGCAAAAAGTTAGCTAATTTAGTACTTCAGTAAGCTGTCACCAATGTGCCCATCTTGTTAGGTCTGCCAGGTGTTCCTTGTTGGTGCTACCCAAAGCACAACACCAACACCCCCCCCCCCCCAACCACACACACAAACACAGAGGAAAAGAGAAAGTGTGTGTGTGTGTCTTGGTAATGTCTTTCCGTTGACATGGTGATTACTCTAGATTATTAATGCTATATCTACAACTAACCTTAACATCAGTATCCTAAATAAAGTTAACTGCTTAATCTGGTTTATTAAAAAAGAAAGAAGTTTTACCAACTTGGTGGTGAAAAACAACAGTTTTCCTTATGAGGACCTGCAAAAGGTCCCCACAAGGTAAAACCTTCCATTGACATGGTATTGGCTAATTAATGCTATCCTGACCCCTAGTCCAAAACTTGACCTCAGTAACATATTTGACTCCTTTGGATTTCAATCCAAAGTAAATCAGGCGGTTTTCGTTATACATAAATTTCCTTGCGAGGAACAGCAAAATGTCTCAGCATGGTAAAAATGTTAGATCGTTTTATCCTGGCGGAGACATTTGATCCACACAATGATCACTTGTTCTAATAATTACACCTTGTTTCTTTATTTATTTTTTATATTGTAAAGTCAGTCTGTTTTTTTCTCTTCTCTATGGTTGACTAAATGTACATAGAAGATGATAGACGGAAAGACGGAATTCTGACTTGTGAGGGACTTTTTTAAATTTGATTCTCACTTTTGGACTTTAGTTAGGACATTAAATCCAAATGAGTGTGTGTGTATGGGAGAGAGAGAGAGACTGTGTGTGTGTGTGTGTGTGTGTGTGTGTGTGTGTGTGTGTGTGTGTGCGCGCGCGTCTGTGTCTGTGTAGGTGAATACTAAGGTAAGTGCGGCCTCTAGTGGAATAAAAATGAATTGTCCCAACTTCCATAGATTGAAAATATGTATTCAAGTAAATGTATCAATTTAAATCTGTTATTTGCCCTTCAGTGGTCATAGAACGGTAACCACATATCAAGCCAATCATAAACAATAACTGAGCTACACTTATGCTCAGACCCTTAAAAAAAAAACGAATACAGAACATCTGTTTTATAATACCACAACCCCAAGTTTGAAAAAGTTGAAAATGCATTTTGTGATAGAAAATAACAACAAATGCAAACAAACAAACAAAGAAAACAAACACAGTGTTAGTTTACATATACTAACATCTATTTCATTGCATACCATAGGCGTGTCTAGCCCCTTTTGAGTCCCAGAACCCCTAAAAATAGTTTTTAAAAAGTACTTTTTTTGTTTGAAAGTTAAAAAGTTGTCTTGGATAAGCTAAAAAAATGTTAAACCTATAGAAAGTAGCAGTCTCCCCCTCACCTCGCATATGGCATGATCCAATGGCTTTGTGGTTCACAGGCTAAGCGTTAATGAATGTTTTCTTAGATTTGTTGCTGTCTCCTTCCAACAAGTCAGACGTTCTTCATTCACAAGTGTGGGAATGACAGTCCAAAATGACGCCAAAATGTTTTTTTCTTTTTTACTTAAAAATGGAGTTGGGGGTGACAGTCTCAGTGGATGCTTAGCATTCTTAAAGCTCTAATCCTTTAATCACTCCTGTTGCAGACAGTTTGAATCCAAAATATAACATGCTTTGCTGTAGTCAGCTTCATTTATTTGTTCAGAGCTTCAATTAAATTAATTTATTTTCTCATTTTTTTTAACAAAATGGAGTTCATCAACCTTTTGTTGATACTGCTTTTGTACCAGTACAATCACCTGTTGAGATCCCCTGTTTGAAATCACATAATTTGTTTATTATTTTACATTATTGCCAGCCCTACCCTGCGGGATGTGTTGCTGGCCTGAAATGTATGTATGGATGTTTGTTAATGAATTAAATGTTGGCCAGACAAAATATGAAATTCATGGGTTCATACTGTTTAAAATAAAAGTAAAATCAAATGCAATTCATGCTGCATGGTTGTGTGTCGTTGTTTTGTTTTTGTTTTCTTTTTCATACTGTCCCAAACGTTTCTGATATGGGGTTGTAGAAGAAGCATCTGGTGACTGGACCTGTAGACCTGCATGAAGATCAAAATAATAACCAACTTGAATGAAAATTGTAATTGTTATATTGGTCATTTTCAGTGCATGCAGTACATATAGTTACAATCTGTTCATGCAAATCTGTAAGATACTGACAATACATGTATTTCAATGAACACGTCTGAATAATTTATGAATAATAATTGTCTGTAATTGACATTTTAGTAAGTTGTTTTAATAGCTGTTATTTTCATTGCATATTGCAAATTGACTACTGTAATTAATCTGAGGTGTATTTAATTTGATCAGTTTGCTTGATCTCTGCCTTGAGACTTTTACTTTAAGTAGAAAAATAACTATATATAATAATATAATAACTTCTCCTCTGCTCTAAAGAATCTATATCACATTCTACATCCTCACTGACATGACATGGCATTTAATTACTGCACCTACCATTACTGACACCTCACAGTCTGTGCTGTCAGCAGCCTGAACTGGATTACGTATATCAATAAAATAGAACAGGAATAGGGGTAGCATTGTGGTGAATACAACTGTTACACGCCTTCATAGACCCAAGTCCTGGACTAACTCGACTAATGTTTTTGAAGTCTGTAGGCTGTCCTCATGTTTGAGTGGGAATCATTTGGGAATCGTAGTTTTTTTTGTTGTATCCTTGAGAAAAATAGTCAGAAAAATTTCAGGACTGGTGCCTCCCTAAATTTACTCTCCCTTGAGAAACAGAGTGTATCTTTATAATAGGATTGTGTTGGGATGAAAACTATAAATTACATTTAAATTAGATCAATATAAACAAGGATGAATTTTGTAGCCCCAGAATCATGCTGAATAAAACCTGGAATCATTGCATTTGACTCATTTATGGATGTTACCAAATTGCTTAAAGAATGGGGATGTTAAGCATTTTTAAAAGTAATTAGTTTAATGCAATTAGAAGTTAGAAATCTGCAAGCAGATTGGGAGTTGTTGGATATGTTACATGATGACAAGCAGTAGTAAACTGTAAATATGGTAGTATACCAAAAGTCATGACAATGGTAGTGCGCTTTTCATGCTGTGAATATTTCATATCACTTCTCTTCCAGTAAGTGCCATATAACTAATACTAATCACATGATAATCTGAGAGGCACAAAGATAAATGTCACTGAAGAGTTGGTGCCTAACTGGCGACACAGGGCGAAAGGCAGGAACAACCAATCTGTTGTAGGGCACTCACATTCACACACACTTTGGAAAAAACAATTAAGCTAACACACATCTATGAAATGTGGGATGAAACAAAAGTTCCCAGAAAAAAAAAAACACAGGCAGATCCCAAAGCTAGGATCAGGTTGTGAGGCAACAGTGCTAACCACTGCACCACCGTGTTGTCCTATTATTATACAATTAATTGAAATGTTTCTGTTTTTATGTACTTAAACTATTATTAGAAATAAATCATTTTGGCAAGGTAATTTCTTACACATGAAATGCAGGAGGTTGTTCCCTTGTTGACGCTTGGTCTTTCTAAGGTTTCTTCCCTTGACACAGTCAAGTTTTTTTTCCTTTCCACTGTTATTGTTGGCTTTTTTAGTTGGGGCTGTGGGCCCAGATAGTTGCATTTGACTTTGAATTAAAAAAAAAACATACCTCATATTACACATTCTATTGTTCTTTATATACATAAATGTGTTCATTGGATACATTAATAACTGTCAAGCCATAATATTACTTTTAATACAATACAGTAAACGATATCAAACCACTTCCAGAGAGCCCAAGCCATTAGCAAGAACAGCTTTAATGTATTAGTGGTAACCAAATTGTGCAATCCAAGGAAGCTGAAGTGAAAGACGGGTGCAAAGTATTGAGTCTTTAAAATGACCAGACTACGTCTGCAGCCATTATAAAGCTTTGTAGGCAAAGATAGAAGAAAGAAAATAGAAAGATAGAAAACAAATATTGGGGATTTAATAGTCACTTAAGGGACCATTATTTTGAAGTGAAATGTGTATGGAACTACAACACCTTGCCTAAAGTGGGATGTCTTTCCAAACTGAATGTAGTGACCAAGTATGTATCCTTTTGCTGACTTTCATCTGTCCACTTGCAAATGTGCACACCAGACATAGTTCTGACTCATAGCCATTTTGTTCCTCTTATACACCTTGCAAGTTGACAGTAAAGATTCTTCATATTTGTCATGTATGAAGTCTTATACTCCATTCAAAATAATCTTTAGAATCACTGCAATCTTTAGCATGCAATAAGTGAACTTACTCTAATTACTCTAAAGCTTGTTTTCCGTAATGCGTACGATGCTCGTGTTCAATCTCGCTGTCTAATCTTCTTGTCTTGCTCATGCGCAAAGGTCCCTTGAACTATTGTCAAATCAAATCAAATTTTCATATAATTAGGCATTCAAAATGATTTAGGCATTTGGTTCTTACACTCAATGACTGAGGGGATATTGATTAGGGAAGTTAAAATAGGCCAATAACTTGATGGATAAAGTGGCTTTATGGATGGATGAGAGAAAGTTTTGCTCAAAGATAGTCTATATTGCAGGGTGGGAAGGATGAAAGACCCACAATAAATAGTTTTTCCAGTTCTGATACCACAAGTCAAATGATTTTAGGGTCAGCATGAGCATCTGTCCAGACTGAATTCCAAGTATCCACAGCACACCACTCAAAATACCCCCCAAATACTAGGGAGCATTGTGGTAGAAAAATCATCTTGAGGAATGTGGGTTTTTTTCAACTGAGGCTGAGCAATTGCTCAGGATTGAAGGCAAAATATGTGCTGCCATGTACACACTAATTGTCAGGAAAAACCTGTGTCAGTCAGATTGACAGCTATAGATGGGCAGGAAGTTAACTGTCCTGCACTGCAATGACCCTAAATGCACAAAAAAAAAACAAAAAAGGCGGATATCTTTGAGTCACCAAGTCAGACCAAGCTCTAAGAGTAAACATTTGGATGGACTTTAAGAGAGGAGTCTGTTACTACTCAGCACACAATTTGACTGAACTCAATCAATTTTGCAAGGAAGAGGCAGAGAACCAGAGCTCTTGGCCCTGGGCAAGGGTGAAACATTATACTTTACAGACAGGGTGTGCAAAGAATCTTGCACACCAACACATGCACAATTAAAGGTTCTAGTCATTAAGACCCTTGGAGCAACATGACAAGGTGATTTACACTGTCTAAAATGTTTATATACTGCTCATAAAACTTAGGGATAATAGGGAAATAATATTGTTATATAATATATTATTAATAATAGATGATTCATTGATTGATTGATTGATTTACTGGGGCTTTGCTAAGGTGTTTCAATAAAGATAGTTGGATGGATAGAATCATCGGCCAAATTTGAAGGAGGTTCTTCTCAATCAATTTATTGAGGGACTTAACATGCTCTGTAGTGGTACTTCTTGCCAGCAGACCTCTGCACAGGATGTTGGCCACAATAGAGTAATAGAACAGTTCCAGTAGATTTCTGTAGGCATTGAAAGATCTGAGACTCCTTGAGAACAAATGTCTACTAGAGTCTTTCTTATACAGCACATCAGTATAGTACATACCTTTGAAGTATCCATATAATTACTTTAATTATGTTAATCACTATTATGTAAAAACACACTATATTAAGTAAACATTACTAGTACAGGGTTAGAATCCCTCCAGAATTTTCCTCCAGAAGTGCCTTCATTCTTTGTGGCACAGATTCAAGGTCCCAGAAACATTAATCAGAGAATTTTCCCATATTCATGTGATAACATCAAATAGGGGCAGCAGATTTTTCAGCTACATAATGAAAAATGATGCAAATCTCTCGTTCCAACACAAACCCCGAAAGCGCTATGCTGGATTGAGATCTGGTGATTGTGGAGACCACTCAAATACAGTGAACTCATTGTCATGTTCAAGAAATCATTTGAGCTGCTTTTCTGCTGGAAGTAGTGTTCAGACAGTGACGTGTAGTTAGGGAAGAACCTGCTATACCTGCTATATTTCAATAAAAAATAAATGTAGCCTAATTAATTGTAAAATTATGATTTTTCTTTCGCATAGCTTTTTTTATTTGATATTTCTTATAAATGCAATCTTTATGTTTTTGATTGTTTTTAATTGTCAAAATCATTGATTTGCAGAGTTCTGCCTCACCTCAAATTGTGTAATCCCATTAAAACTGATCCAAGGGCATAATTCCAAGCCATTCCTAGGACTCAATTATAATCTATTTTGTTATTTATTTTGAATTTTATTACTAATTTAAATTGTATTATTATTTTTATTATATTATTTACTTAATTTTACTATTACTTTAATATACTTTTAAGGAATTATTCAATTTACATCAAGGCCGGATGAGTTCCTTTTTGAGTCTTGGTCTGCCCATGGTTCCTTCCTTCGACTATCAGGGAGTTTTTCCTGTCCATTGTTGCCCTAGGTTTGCTCAATTTGGGATTGACTTTTTAAGATAATATAAGATTGTAAAGCTTCTTTGAGACAATGCTCCACTGTCAAAAGCGCTATATAAATAAATTTGAATCAAATTGAATCCTAGGCAAGTGCTGATTAAAATGGAGAGACTTATAAAATTAAAGCAAAGCAAAGATAAATTCTACAACAAGTAGCAAGTAACAGTTGTTGAAATCACATGCAAAGTAACAGAAAATTTTCATTTTATAAAACAGAACAGGAATTTTAAAAGCTGAAAATACATTTTGGACAATGTGTCCTCTTTGTAGAATCCATAGTTGTGCGTGCTGACACTCAACCAGGTTCTAGTATCTAATAAAATAGGTAAAATCATCGGTCAGGAGTAACATTAATTTCATGCGCTATTAATACATAGCAGGATTTGTGCTATAAATGTATAAATGTGTTAAGACATCTTCACAGCAGACCTTGTCAGCTAAATTTCACAAGCGAAATCACAATCACGTTAATTGAATTTGCCATGATAAGCAATTTCATGCCACAGAATTCCCTGGTGACCTCATGACTGGAACATTATATAGCAGAACTGCAAAGTCACTGTAGGAAATTATAAATGTGGCCCAATAATTTTATAATTAACATTCTATATAATGATTATAAAATAGTACATAAATAAGGCAGCCTTGTATGCAGTCAGATTACAAGACATACAGTTTAACTACTATATAGTGGGTATGGAAACTATTCAGACCCTTTTAAAATTTTCACGCTTTGTTTCACTGCAGCCATTTGCTGAAATCAAAAAAGTTAATTTTATTTCTCATTAATGTACAATCAGGATCCCATCTTGAAATTTTTGTAAATGTATTAAAAAAGAACAACTGAAATATCACATGGTCATAAGTATTCAGACCCTTTGCTGTGACACTCATATTTAACTCACAAGCTGTCCATTTCTTCTATAATGGAACTGATTGGACTTGATTAGGAAAGGTACACACCTGTCTATATAAGACAGCTCACTGTGGCTGAACTCCAGAGATGCATTAGGGAGATGGGAGAAAGTTCAATACAATCCCAACAGTGAGACATGGTGGTGGCAGCATCATGCTATGGGGGTGTTTTTCAGGGGACAGGACGACTGGTTGCAATTGAAGGAGAGATTAATGCGACCAAGTACAGACATATCCTGGAAGAAAACACGTTCCAGAGTGCTCAGGACCTCAGACTGGTTCACCTTCCAACAAAACAATGACCGTAAGCTTGACTGGCCCAGTCAGAACCCTGACCTAAACCCAATTGAGCATCTCTGGAGAGACCTGAAAATGGCTGTCTACCAACGTAGTTTGTTGTTTATGATTGGTGAGTTATCCAGATTGTAGATTATTGTAGACAAGTGCATTCATCATGCTGGGGGTGGCTTGCATGGAAGTGTTTTACTGTGTTATGGACACAGACTGGTGCTTTTGGGCAAGCAACTCCCCTCTCTCTCCCAACCTATGAACTCGCCTTCCTTTTACTGCTTTCCCCCCTAGTCGCATCGAGACAGGTCTGTGTGAGCGCTGCTAAACGTGGCTGCTATAGATTGCTCGTTGTTGCTGGTCCCCTCTCCAAATTCCCTTTACCCTTCCCTGTGGCTACTCTTTTGTCTTATCTTATCTTCATACTGTAGTACAAACCCAGATACAGGTGGTGATATAAGAGGTTGAGAGTGTGTGTGATCTGACCACATTGCAACTTCAGAAAAGAGCTACCAATAGCAGGAATATCAAAACTTGTATTTGGTACTCTCTGCTGTTGTCTGATGAAGGAGTGACTGCTCAGGCCACCTACTGTAGGAAAAAGAGGTATTTAAGTAGGTTGACCTTAATTACACACAGGTGAATCTTTTAGTCCTTAACTGTTACCTACAATTGAACTGTTAACTACAATTGCCTCCTCAGTATCCACAAATGACTATAATCCAATCAGGGAAAGAAATCAAAGCACATGACTTAAGTTTCTCAAAGAAACACAAAATGCAAAAGAATACACCACTTTTCTCTTATTTCGTTTTTTTCCCATGTGAACTACCTTAGTGTATGCTTTGTTTTTATACATTATCCCTTATGTTTCCTTCCAATGGTCACAGGTGATCTTGCAACTGTTCTCAGAAAACATATGGCACAGGTATAAATGTGCTGTGGACAGCACACCTGTTTATTGTAAAGCTGAGTAGGGCTCTGATGTCGCTTGATGTCGCTTGATGTCCAAACTGGCCTTCCTGTGATGTCTGACTCAGTCAGAAGGCACCACTGGGACTTGGATCCCTGATGTGATGGGCTAGAGGAGCTGACTCATTTACTTTTAAGACCTTCTCATTCTCACTGTAACTAATTTTTCATACCTACTTAACCCGTTTAGGGTCACAGGGAGTTTGGGTCTAACCGGCAGCACAGGGCACAAGATTGGAACCACGATTGGGCAGGGCACCAGTAAACTGCAGGGCACACTCACGCACGCACTCTCTCTATCTCACTGGGAGCCTGAAATTACCTTCTTTGGAATGTGTGAGCAAATAGAAATAACCCAAAGAAACTAAACTGCGGAGAACATGACAACACAGATGTCAGTCAATTCTGGAATCTAACCCAGGCCTCTGCATTAACCACTGAGCCACTGCACTGTATTTAAACTTGCCAATTAAAATAACATTTAGAATCGAAGTTATTGGAGTCAAATATCTAAATAACCTTTTTGCAACCTACCTATACCTATTTGCAACCCCGCAGTCGCCATGAGCTGCATCCTTTCAGCCTGTCTATGCTTTAACATCCACTTACCACAACCTCTCCACCCTCATCTTAGCTTCTCCATTTTGACGGAAACATCTACTTTTGTTCCTAGTCTCTTCACCCATTCACCCACTTCCAGCCTCAGATTTTTAGTGGTCTTTTTTCAACCACTTCTGTACCAACATATCTATCAACCTAACCCATATTCATTTTCATGCTCCCCTTCTTATACAATTCAATATACAATTTCAATACAAATTCAATACAAATTTCTATTTAAATTATACATTTTCACTCCCAAATGTACACTCACCCTAGTCTAGTCTAGCCCACTTACTATATAGCCCAGCTGTACTCATACTTTAATTATCTGCCTTTAATTATCTCAACCCTTTCCTTATTCAACTCATTCCTTTATCCCAACCCATCCTCTCACATCCCAGACTTATACCTGTCTTGAGAAACTGCATCCTCCACTATCTGTACATACAAGCCTCTGGTCAATGCTGATGGTTCATGTGTTTAGTGTTGCAAAATATAAACTACAGACCATAATTTATATTCCAGTTTTGAGGTTACCTAATATTACGTGTAAAACCTGTATACAAAGAAAGCTTTAGTCCCTGGTCTGATCATTAACTGGAAATGGCAGGACCAGAATAGTCCAAATTGGAATAAAAATTATAGGCCAGATGTTAGAAAATGATTGCTATTCAGTATCAGCAAGACCAAGGTGACTGTCATCTGATGAGCCCTGTATTGTCCCAGGGATGCTTCCTCTCAAGTTCCACCCCAGGATTTTTTTCACCGGCGCTTCCAGCCTACTAAATATTATTTCTGGAACACGTGTCCCAAAACAAAATAAATAGCCTTGGTACGCCAGGTTCAGTTGCAGATGCGTACACAAAGACAAACACATACAAACACACACACACACATACACACTTTGGTTTTTCTTGGTAAGCAGTTGTTAACCTCAGTATACTAGAGCAAATCTTTTTCACTTTTGTCAAAGAAATTTGCAGTTTTCGCAACACAGGCTGGTTCACACGTAAGCATGCACAGACACGCAAGCGCGCACACACGCACACACACACACACACATGATTACTGTTGCTAATTATTGCTACAAATACACCTACACCTAACTATAACCTTAACCTCTGTAACCTAATAGATGTCTTATGACTCTTGGTTTTTCAAAAGAAAGTTGCAGCCTGTAAGAAAACAGTTTTCCCTGTGCTGACCAGCAAAAATGTTCCCACAAGGTAAAAATGTCAACAATATTTTATTTTTGTGGAAACATTTGGACCCCCACGATATACAAATATGATCCACACACACATACACAATTTTCTTTGATAAGATTCCGTTTAGCAGTTTGGTCCTCGGCACACTTAGCAGAGAGCATGACAAATATTAATCTCACATTCCAAGCAGATGCCGACACCCCTACTACCACTGAATAATTCAACAGCGCCGATACAATGATGGCAGCAGAATCATGGGGCATGAGGTTGCCTATGGGAATAAAAGTGTATTTTCCCTGCCTGCTGACTTTGGCACCATGATAGCATGCAGAAAGAGCTGTATTTAATACTGCCACTATGGTTCCCTAGTTCCCTAGTTTAACCCTCACCACATGGTGAAGGGATTCACTGAGGCATGTGGACAATACAATAGTACAAATGTGACCAGTATAGCATGTTATTTCAAATAGTACTAAATTAGGAAATGATTTATGAAGAATATAGATGTATTTCAGAAAATACTGTATTATTTCATTGCAGACAGTATGAACAGATATTTCATGCTTAATTTCATTTTTAATATTTAGTACAGGTATAAAAGAGTCTTGAAAACTTGGGACAGGGGCGACACACTAGAGACCAGAGCCAGAAATACAGTTCAAACAGTGCGGTTATATTTACAGTGATGTTAAGTGTGTATGTGCTCTGGTAAATCTTGTGCGGTGAGTGGCAGAATTAATACTGCGCGACCATCTCAAAGGCACAGTGGCAGACTTGAAAAAGAGCAAAGCAAAAAGGCACATTAACAAAATACTCAAAGCAAGTATAGTCTTAGGACTACAGAATAATAATTGCTAAGGATAGCGTAGCGTTACCGGCTCTGCTATCTGACGAAACAGCAATCAGTTATGCTCAAAGCCGCTTCTTAAATAGAGCTTCTTAGATCAGCTGATTGTTTCCGATGGTCTCCAGGTGCACTTAGAGAATGAGAAAATGAGGATGGAGGAAGAAATAGGCTTGATTTGGGAGACATGGAGGCTGGGCTGTGTGCTGGGGCAGCTTGAGGCACACAGAGGTGGGGCTGATTATGCGGTCAATCTTGAATGGCTTGATGAATCTGGGAGCGAGTTTTCTTGACATTTTGCCAGGTGATTTCACATTTTTCAGCTTAATGAAGGGCCAGTTCTATAGAAGGCGTGAAAACACCTGCCACACATGAACAATGTGTTCAGAAGATGAGAACATCTTCAATATACACAAATACAAAACTATTAATAATTAATCAACCAAAGGCCTGTGAAAGATGGTGGAGGCACTGGTTAGTCCAAAGGGCATCACCAGCTACTCAAAGTGTCCCACGGGAGAGTTGAATGCTGTCTTCCACTCATCGCCCTCACGGATGCGCACAAGGTAGTAGGCACCTCCTTGAGATTGTGGTACTCCTTGTAGATGCTGGAGAGATCAACAGGGCTGGATGAGGGGCTCACCTTGTTAGAAGACATGCTGGCTGAGCGCAGTCAGTGAGTGTGACAGGTCCCACTCCACTCAAACACACGTCCATTGGACCAGTTGAAACTCGGTTTATGTCTTTATAGCAGTGGAAATTCCAGGATGACAGACATATGACTGTGTTGGTGGTGAACTTGAGCAGCTGCTAGGGGAAGACCAGCTCAGATTGATAAACCCCTGGAATTTCCTCAACACACAATCATGGAGCTCAGGTGCAGAGAAACTTTGCAGGTTGGGGGTGGAGGCTGGTGTCCAGTGTGCTGGAGCTGTTCTTTGAATGACTCTGGGTTATGTAATATTGGGTTAGCAGTTAGTTTCCAGGTCAGTTTACTCAGTTGACTGAAAAAGGCTGGGTTCTGATCCAGCAGCTTCTTAATCTGCAGTTCATGGCATCCCAGCACAGCTCCTTGGGCTTGAATGGCTGACCGAAATGAATACAAGGGCCCCAGTGGGGTGTATGTTGGCTCCTTTGACATCTGGCTGTAGTGTGCTCACTTCTGGCTCTGTATGGCTATTTTGTTCTCTTACAGCAGACTGAGGCAGTGCCTCAGGGGTTTTAAACCAATATGCAGAGAGAGCAAAGCTGGAAATACTGTTCAAACACTGTATTTTTAACTATGTGAGGTGCCTATGTGCTCCGATAAGTCTGATCAAGTGAGCAGTGAGTGAGTCGGAGGTGTCGGGGCAAAGCATGCTGTGGTAATCCGAGCCGGCGTGCGGTGCCCTCGCAATCGTATTGACTCATAATCCGGCATGGCGAGCCCAAAGGCACAGTGGCATATTTGAAAAAGATCAACACAAAAATGCAAATGAACAAAATAGCGAAAGTAAATACAGTCTTAGCAGTACAGAATAATAATCACTTAACTAGCTGATGAAACATCAGTCATGCCCCAAGCTGCTTCTTAAATAGAGAGTGATGTTTGCAGGTGTGCTTAGAGAATGAGCTGCCGCAATCCATTGGAAGGTCTGGGAGGAGGCGTGTCTCATGCAGGACCTAACCGCTCCCACAAGGTACCGCCAAAGCTGCCACAACGATTAACAAAACACATAGTAAAGCACAACAACACTAGCGTACCGTAAAACAAGCAGCGAGAGAAGACATTCACTGCATGTACCACTAACAGTAGCAGGCAGTCTTGATCACATCTATGTGCACAGGAAAGCCTTTTTTATCATGCTAAGAATCTTGAGAATTTCATGCAATAAATATTGAGTTTCATCTCGCCTGGTACTTTACCTGACACGCAACTGCATATCGTTAATAAGCGAAAAAAGTAGTTTTCTTCAGGTAGCCATCTTTATATTTAATTAGGATGACACCAGACAAAAGTTACAACATCATCTTCTTGGCCAATGCAAGTCTGTGATTCATTCCTAAATGCCCTTTTCATTCGATCATCCATACTCCATGCTTCTCTTCAGCCCACTGTAGCCTTGTTTTTTTGAAGGTGTTGGTGCTGGTTTTAATTTGATGTCTCTATTTGTAAATCCAATTTCATTCATCCCATCTCTTGCTATTTCTGTCACGAACGTCGACTCCTGTTTCTACCTATTTGTTTAATTGTGGATTTTCTAAGGCATGTTGCTTCGAGTTTTCTGTCATGATGCTTTGTCATCTTACTTTTGCTACCTGTAAATTTTAGTTTACATAACCATGCCATTTTGTTTTTACTTGCACAAAATGTAGACACAGCTGACAGGAAATAACAAACATCTTTTTTCACCTTTCCTCCATCTTTTTTTACAATTTTCTACTTGAAGTTTATCTAGGAAGTTCATCATTTTGTAACGCTCAGGCAAAGTGGAGACAGAGGTAGAGGTACACACAAGTACGGAAGATTTATTTACAGTGAGCAGAATATAACTCAAGAAACACAGTGTGATGCTACAATAAACGCATAGTGCTAACACACTCACAGACAATGTTCCACAGTACACATGCCAACAATACATTAGTGCTAAAGCTAATACTAATGCTAACTGACAAACAACCAGTGCAAACAGAAAGTCGTGATAACAAACACACTGTTCTAGAAAGTGCTAACAATAAAAGACAAGGTGCTAACACTATAGAACCTGTACAAACAGATAAACTTATACAAACAGGAAGTGTTAACTAAAGTAGGGTGTTAAAGCAGACAGTAGATAACACCTGAGCTGACAGGTATAACAACACACAACTACAGTAACTACATAACAAGCTACACACATGAACCATCAGCACATAGGAACCAGGAGAACAGAGGACAAAAAACGTGTCTCAGAAGTCAGGAGAAAGTGTGTCAAACAAGGGAGTAGCAGAAAGTTGGGGTATTTATGGGAAGGGTAGAGCAGGTGGCAACAGCTCCACCTTCTGTGGCACAGAAAAGGGTCAGAGAGGAGCCATGTCAGGATGATGCAGCTCTCCAGCATCCCTCAATGTAATACCTCTTTATTGAATTTGTTTTGCAAATGCAAATTACAAAGTAATTCCAATATTTTTTCAATATTCTTTTTCTCACTGATCTGGAAAAAATGAAAATAAGTTAATAACATTTGTTTCAGCTATGTTTTACAAAGCCAGGATACAGATTTTGTGCTGTTGCTACTAGTAGGTATCCTGTAATGGTCACATAAACAGCTATTTTGCTTGCTTGGCACCTAAAGAGCAAGAGCAATAAAATTGAGAATAAAAAAATCTCAGGGTAACGAATAGTGATTTCTGTGTTTTAGGAGAAAACACATCTTGTGACAAAATAGACAACAAAGATTATTAACTAACTAATAGCCTAATCAAAAAGAAAATAATCAAAACCAGAACAACACATGCTGAAATAAACTTATATTTTTTGTCTAATTTGTAGGGGTAATATATATATATATATATATATATATATATATATATATATATATATGTATATATATATATATCAGGCCGCATGGTGACTCGGTGGGTAGCACCGCTGCCTCACAGGTCCCGGGTGAGCGGTCTAGATCCTTTCTGTGTCCTCTATGTCCTCCCCGTGTCTGCATGTGTGTTAGGTTAATTTGTGTCTCTAAAGTGGCCCTTAGTGTGTGACTTTGTGCATGATTGTGGATCTAGGGTTGTTCCCACCCTTGCACCAAGAGTTGCCAGGTGGGCACAGCTGGCCCTGTGTGGAGTTAAAACTGTAGCAGTTGTAATGCATTGGAACAATTTAGCCTGGGTGCCTCAAAATACAGCAAACTTTATTTTGTTTAGTTCTTAGTTACATAATAAGTATAGCAGTAATTTTCAACAGTACTCACAGCTGGAAACTTTGATGAAACTGGAAATTCGTTATCGCGAATCGAGTTTGCTTTTCCACTTCGGAAATGACTCCTTCCAAAAGAACCGATTCGTTTTGTAACGAACCATCAGAGAAGCGAGGGAACGGAGCGCACACGGATGCGAGGCGAGTTCTCCGAGAAGTACAACTTTTATACGACTGTTTTGTTTTGCGATCGGAGAGAATATCGCAGCAAAGTTTATATTCCAGTATAAGAGTTTATTCTTATTTAAGCTCGATCACCAAAGAGGAGAGAAACTTGTTTTTTCTCTCGGAATAAAGTCAGGATGTCTGTGAATGATCATCTCGAGGGGATATTGTCCGATTTCGAGGGTGAGTGTATGCGCCCTAATTTCGATATAATATATGTAAACAAATATTTATGTGAATATATGCGTTGGCTACGTTTAAAGTCAGTGCTGAATGGTGGGTGCGCAGTTAAGGCGTGCGACCTCCCTATACTAGTGTATATACTATATACAGACCTATGTAATATATACATTATAGAGAAAGTCGCTCATCCATAATACTATTTCATTCTCATAATTAATTGATTAAACTTACTGTTTATAATTTAATATGCCATTACAATGCTTCTTCCAGGAATTCGGAGTAATATAGGTCATTTGTATTAGCTATGTGTTCATGTTAGATTACATGTTATGGGCCTATTTTGGTGGTCTGTCTGCTTAAATTATGATAAAATATGATGCGGCTCTGTTATGTAATCATTTAACTGAATGCTAGATACAATAAGGGTTTAATCGAAAGTACTGTAGTATTAGTACTATTAGCCATTCCCTTGTTACCAGCAGAGTAAAACGTTTTACTGGCTTTCAGTTCTGGTAAAGGGGTCTCAGAATTTGCAAACCTGCATTCAGTTAACCCTTTAGTGCTGTACAAATCTGAGATTTCCGTGGCTTTTGCAAATCCCAGCAGCCATGCATTCCACTGGTGTGGGACTGTAATTAGCTCTCCAAGCCCATAAACCAGCACTCCTCTTTGCATTGCATAGGACAGAACCCAGCCTTTCTTTTGCATCTCCAGTTGGATTTGGCACACACACACACACACACACACACACACGCACACATACACGTGCTTTGGTGAAAGAGAGGAACCTTCCTCAGTAGATTTCACGGACATGCACTCAACAGGATCCGAAGAACAATGGCCCCTCTCTCTCACTCAGCATCCTAGTGTTTAGACAGGTGTTAATCTAAGGCTACAAACAAACGAGTTCAGTCCCTCAAAATATAAGGCCATGACGTGTAACATATGAGCAATCGTAGCTAATGTGAACTTAATAGCAATTAAATACATATGATGCCCTTACACTGTTGGCTCGAATGGAAAATTCTCACAACTGTTTACCTTAGATATATGATTAGTTTACATGTTAGTTCACAGGGCCTATCACCCTATATAAAATGCATAGAAATTGTTGCTCGTGTAACCCCCCCAGTCCCAAGTAAAACAGAAATATGTTTACCTATTAAAACAGCAGCCCTCTGCAGAGCGAACAAACATATCAGATGAGCTCTCATATCCCCTGGAGTTATAATAACATTAAGGAATGCCACTGTAGCCACTGGAGACATAGAGTCTGTGACGCTGGGGGCTGATACTTACAGTTTATGTTAATCCTTGTGTTTACAGATGTGTTTACAAGTGGTACATTTTGCTGTCTTAATATTGGGACAAATTTCTTAAAACGTTAGATTTTTTAATGGAAATCTTTTGCAAGAGGCCACTATGAACTGCGATGGCTGCATATTTAGTTTTCGTTTTTGTTCTTGTCAGTGGACATAACGTTTCAGTTTACACCTAGGCTACTAAATGTATGCATGTGTTAAAAGGCGTTATTGTCCTGCTGCTACAGTTTGCTGTATCTTCAATCAAATGTACACCCAAGGCATGTGATTACTGGTTGAAAATGTGAATAGAATGATATTGCATTCTTTCAGTTTCAACCCAAAGTGGGCCAGCTGTGATCACTTCTGAACAAGGGGCTAGTGTGCTGTCTGGTGCTTGAGCATGGCTATACAGTGCTTTCGTTCAATGTCTGCCTGTTCATTTGCCATGGGCTCAAGTGGAATATTATGTCTCGTGGGCTGTGCAGTCTCTGATGTGGGTGTTTGTGGTTTTGTGCCTTAAAACTTGACTATTCTCTTGTCTGTGTTGGCTGTTAAAGTCTTTGATTAGTAGACATTGAGCTAGTAATATGATAGTCATACTCTCTTCAAAAACTCAAATGCAATACGGAAATAATTATTTTCTCTGGCTTTTGAATGGAATAACAAAACTATAAACAAAAGAGGAAGCCGGCAATTGAGTGTTATGACCTGATTAGGGCGGTCACAAATAATATATAATCATCAAATTGCAATTATTTAAGATACTCACAATTAATTCAAATTATTGCAGATAATTATTATTTTATTTTATTATAATTTACAGCTCACAAGTCTACTAGGTTGAGGCAACTGTGCAAAGGATATCAATAAATGCCATCTTTAAGAAATAAAATTTGTTCTGACTTTGTGCTGTAATATTTTTACAGTTCAGCGTAAATTATTGTTGGTGTATTTCTTATCTGCGTAGTTAATTCTGTATTTTCGGTATGTATGAAAGTAGGATGAGTTTTTTTTGCTGAAATGTTTAATTTTGCCATGTTTTGCATTTTGCTTTTTGTATATTTGTAGGCATGTGTGTGGGTTTTGGGTACACACACAATGCATCATTTTGACACCAGTATTAGTTGCTAATCAAACATGGCTAGTAAACAAGATGATTAAACAATTACTTTAGGATTGTTCTTCAGTAATTCAGTGACAAGACAATTGAATCATTAATTACAATCATGTTATTGATTGTTTCATGATTGTGACAGGCATAGTGCTGATTTACTTATTAAGTTGGATACACAAATGGCATGTCAGTCTTTCTGACTGGAAATGCATTTGACTTCTGAGTGTATACAGATGTTTTTAAAATCTCCAAGTCAATGTGACCAATATATAAAATTAACCTAAATCAGATAAGAGACAAAAGTATTGCTTTCCTAGTCAACCATTTTTAACAGTGCTGCTTCAAAAAGAAAACTATGATGCAGAGAGTGAAAAAACTATAGGTAATACAAAGAAAGTGTTCATTGTATTAGATGACCATGTATTTTCATATGTAGATGATGAAGGATTGAACATAGTCACTTTACTCATGTGCCACAGCTTAAAACACTGAGCAACAGTGTTCATAAGCGTCAACGTATATCTTATATATTATAACTTACTTTACTTATGTCACAGTATTCAGTTTTACAACTGATGCCAATTGGCCAATGCCATATATCAGTTGGCCAGTGCCAAAGTTTTAACTACCCAGTTTAATTTTACGTAAATTTGTCATGCACACTTTTGTTGGAGGTTTCTGGCTTCTTTTGATGAGCTGTTAAAAAGCTGAAATATTCCATAGAATGAGGGCATGTTACTTTGCAAGATTATTTATGAAGTCAAATGCAATGAAGGGCGGTAACTAAAGAGTTTGTCCTGCATGGTGCACCTCAGTAACATAGGGGTAAATTAAGACATACCCTTGCATGCATTAGCATTAGCACAAAAATGACAGAAAATATATTTTCCAGTTTGGCAATAAAGATATTAGCATATTGCATCATAATTCATGACTGGTGCAATCCTGAATAAAACCTGCTTCCGCTGTGCTGTGTACGCTACATTCACTGATAATAGAGATAATAGAGATGTTTTCAGTAGCAGCTTGCATTGCTGACCTCTGAGGTAACATCTATAGTAACTCAGAAAACATAAAATACAAAGACATTGTGTAAAAAAAAAATCCTATTGTAATTCATTTCATACATTTGCCAGGCAACAACAGGAAAACGGATTGGTAGATATAGGAAAACAAGTAAAGCTTAACTGGATCACAAGGGTTCATGTGTGTGCCATGTATGTATTAAATACATAAATGGGATTTAATTTTCTGCACAAAGATAGATATTTTTTTTACAGAAACTGTAACTCTTTTTAGAAAAAAAAAACAAAATATGCTACTGAGGTTAATGTTTAGGTTAGGCGTAGGAATGGGTGTAGCATTAATTGGCTACTGTGTTCGTTATGTCAATGCAAGGTCCCCACAGTGACAGAGACACAAGCGTGTGTGTGTGTGTGCGTGTGTGAAAGCGCATGTGTCTGTGTATGTCTAAGTTTATGGCTGGGCAATTGCAGAGGTAATTACAGTAACTGCCGCTCTTCACCACTGTAGACTAGACAAGATGCCTTTAGTCTCCTGCTTCAAAGTGCACATCAAGCTGTTGTCTCCATAAAAAAAGGTCATTGAGGGAAAATAAGATTAGATAAAGCTATTTTGGGATTTAGTCAATGATAGTGTTTTATGAACGCTTCCTGAGTTTCAAAAGCCATTGTTTGGTTACCTTACCTAAGATAAACAGCATACCAAAACTGAAGTAGTCAGCATAGGACTCTAGCTCTTATCTGCTCATTAATACTTGAGAGATCCTTACCCTTCTGATTCAAATCTTAATTCTGTTACTCTAAAGGTAAGAACGAGCCACAGTGTGAGACGACACTGCCGTGTTAGCCCATCAGGAAACTCGCAACAATTTGTCAGACAGCCAAAAAAAGGAAAGCAAATGTCAACCATCCTGTAGTGGATTTAGTATGTGTGACAGAGTGCAAGAGTGTGAAAGTTTTTTTGTAGCCCCTTGGGGCGCAAGTGCTGGGCCATTCTTTGTATCACAACAGATGCACAGCTTCAAATAGCGGGTCGGAATTTGGCTTCCAGATGTGTTGGAACAGAGGGGGTCTCCTCAGCTATGTATGGAGGGTCGTCAGAGTATATCTGTAAGGAATGTGTAGGGGAGTGGGGAGGTGCCTTTGTCACAGGCCCTAACATGCCCATCCATGCCTGGCCAACTCACTGTTCTCCCTAAGGTGTAGCACCAAGTCCATCCCATCTCAGAGGCTTAGGATACTTAGGCCCTGATTTATTAAGGGTCTGTGTATGTAAAAACTTGTGCAAACTTGATAACACCTGGAAAAATGGCCAAGTTGATTTATTATCAGGAACTTCAGAGTGTTTAGTCCTTCAAATATGAATAACACTGTTTTGTTTGTTTATATACGTGTGGGGCTTCTATCGAAAAATATACCCAACTGTAGTTTACGATCTTTGGAAGTCATTTGATCTGTTCCTGTTATAACTATTTTAACTGCAATCATTGATTTCATATCAAACCATATGCAATGTATTAGGTTGTATGTGAGAATAATACCTAAACCAGGGGTTATACACAATACTAAACTGATATAATTATTAATATGGTTCAGCACACTTAGGGATATAGTCAGTCGGGGAAGAGGTTATTATAGCCTTTAAGCACCATAAAATACATATTTTGGGCAGAACAGACTCAATTAGCATGAGGGACAGAGATTAAAGTGTAAAGATACAGAATTATTTATTTCTATAAGTACAAGTCAACTGAAATTACTTGTTGTATATGATGGGAATGATACACACAGATTCCTACTCAGTTTCAGACACAATATTCATTTCACAAATCTGGTGATATTGACTATACAGACTAATCATCCATAACTTTAAACCACTTGCATAATATTGTGTAGACTCCTCTCATGCTGCCAAGTCTTTGACCCATTAAATCATGAACTTCACTAGACCTCTGATGGTACCCTGTGGTATCTGAAACCAAAACAGTAGATCCCTTAATTCCTGTAAGTTGCGAGGTGGAGTCTCCATGGATTGCACGTGTGTTTCACATATCCCACAACACACTGTATTGTATTGAGGTCTGGGGAATTTGGAGGCCAAGTCAACATATAAACTCTTTGTCTAAATTCATGTTTCCTTAACCATTCCTGAACAAAGTTTGGCATGTGGCATGATGCATTATAATGCTGAAAGAGCCCATTGCTCTTCGGAAATACCGTTGCAGTGAAGGGGTGTCGTCAACAGTGTTTGTGTAGGTGAATGCCATAACCCAAAGTTTCCAAGGAGAACATTGCCCAGAGCATCAGACTGTGGTTGCAATGTTATGACTGATAAGTGTATATACTGATCATGGTCATGGAGAGTGTGAAGCATACTGTGTAAATACTTCACACAAATTGGCAAAAATCATGGAAAGAAGTTCATGGCAGTGCTTAATGCTAACCCTGCTTCATGATTGAAATATCGGAAATTCAGAACCTGCAAAACAGGCTAAAACATACAAATGTTTATAATGTATTGGTATTGAAAAGCAATTCCAGCTTTCCCAAATATAGATATTAATACAAGCAAAAAATTGTATATAAATAGTCTAACAAAGTTGCCTTTGGTAGGTGTTTTTCACCTGTAATCCCAAAACAGTCTTTCAATTAAATTTGAGATTTTTCTTATATCTTTAATGTGAGCACAGCACTGTCTATGGGTTCAGGTCCTGGTGTACATAAAGCATACATAAAATACTTTCAAAGAAAGGAAGTTTCTACAGGAAGAAGTAAAAAGTTCAGAGAGGAGTCTTAGTCAGGCTGGCCAAGTTCTTTTAGAGTTGACCACTCAGCTCCCCTTCTTATCAGATCCAGAATTAAGTTTGCTGCTCCATGAGTAAGTAGAGATCAGGCATCTGTAGTCTTTTGTGCAACACAGAGTTGAAAAGGTGTGTATGCTTGGCTGCCAGTGTAATTATTTCCTGAGTGTTTGACAGGGTGCCAGTAATTACCTGATACCAGTCCCTCTGTATTCTGGTCAAAAACGAGAGCAAGTGTGCACTTGCATGTGCTGCTCGGAGAGGAAAGCTGTTAGGCACTGTGCCATTCAGATTGATTTTTCTATTTTTTCTTTCTCAAAAAGCAGTTAGAAGAGTGTGCAAATCACCATTATTTTGCAATAACCTACAGCAACTCTTCTGTTGACTCTTTGTGCCGATGATACTGCCTTTTCTAGCCCTTAAGGGAATATCGCTGTGTAACCACTACAAACAGACAGATGTGTCTAACAAACAAAAGCATTGTCACTGTTGGAATCTGATTAGCCATGAAACCCACCCAGCTGTGTGACTGGTGATGGGTGAGCTGAAACAGAAGGGTTGTGGTTTACATGATGTACAAGGGGGAGGCTGTGAAATGTGGTTTGACAGGAGCTCCTTTTGAAAGAACACCATACAGGGACAAAGTTTGCTCCAGCTCCAACGAATAGTAATACGAGCACAGCTACTCAAGAAGCAATGAATACTATATGTCTTTACAGATACCAGTACATTTACATGGAGCGGAGTACATACTTCTGAGATACCGAAAGAGACCACAGCTGTACATTAGCAGTGATTTGACATATAAAACTTTTTCTTAAATATACAATATAAATAACTGGTTTATGTTTTTTATAATGTTTGTGTTCTGCTACATACCCAAGTTACTATGACAAAATAAAGGTCATTACGTCATAGCTGTCAGGTGCCAAATGGTGGGAACAAATATTGAATCATTTTGGTTAAACAATACATTACAAAAATATATACAACAAACTATTTTCCACTTTGTATCAAAGTTTTATTGTCCTACTTTTTTTAGTCTACCTCAAGAATTGTTGAACAACTGTTTACTTTATGCTTCTTTTGTACAGCCTTGATGATTGCGAAGGACCAAAACTGTCTCTAGCTACCATTTTGCTTGCCTTCTGCAGTAAAGTTCTCAGGACAGTGTCTTTGTCCTTCAGATGAATTCTGGGTCATTCTAAAAAAACTTCTGTAATCCAAGCCCTCGGTCCCTGATAGCAGTGGATCCATGAATTAGTTCTTTGTGCTGGAGGAAGGACTGCTGCTTTTAGCAAAGGAAAAGGTTGGAACGTGGTGTTTGCCATGAGCATGTTTCTCAAGCATGAAGGGATTTTTCAGTCACTGCAGTTGGCGTGCTGACCTACAAGGGATTCGTGTACAGCACTAGGCACTTAATATGACATTTTCTTATGTTGGTCTCCTATTGATTGTGCTTATTATGCCCTTTAGATTGTTTGCCAGTCTTAAACCATTTGTTTAATAGTATGGTGGGCAAATGTATGTACTATCAGTAGTATGTCAGAAATAGTTTAAACCAGTAGTACTTAAACTGTGGTACATGGATGGTATATGGTATGGTGGTATAAGAAGGAGCAAGAGATGGTATGCCAGATGACCTTGGGAAATTGAATTAGTAATTGTTTCATAATTAAGGAGTTGTTTATTATCAAATATCTAAAATTAGCAAATGACACATATCAGATTCTTCATAATATTGTTTTGATAAAATTCGTTTTCAGTAAGTAATTTGCATTTGTCAGAAACATTAGTTAAATATGAACGCCTCAAATAAATCAACTGTTCTGTCATGGCTAAAGGTTGCAGATGCCATGAGCGAAAAGCTCAAACTGGTAAGTCAAACACGTTAAATGTGCTGAAGATAAAGTTAATTCATCACATGCCTTTGCATCAGCCATTGCTAATTTAGACAAAGGCAGCACTATTAACAAGTTGATATAAAAAGCTTGTGCATGTGTAAGAGTGTGTATAGTTCATGTGTTTCTCTGATGAGACGCATAGGTTGTACTTGGAGGATTGGTTTTGTAATGGGTGATACTTGCTTTAAAAAGTTTGAAAACCACTGGTCAAAGTTCTGCAGTTGTGCCAAGATAAAATCACTAGGAGACGATGTCCCTCCAAGGACCTCCCACTAAGGACTGATTTTCAAATCTATTTTATTTTTCAAATCTATTTCATTATTCATTTTCTTACTAACTTAAATATTATTATTGATTTAAATTATATAATTACTTAATTTTACTATTACTTTAATATACATTTAAGTATTTACCTAATTAACATCTAGGCCACCCATGGAGGATGGGTCCCATTTTGAGTCTTGGTCCTTTTAAGGTTTCTTCCTTCCTACATTCAGGGAGTTTTTCCTTTTCCACTGTCGCCCTAGGCTTGTTCAATTTGGGATTGGCCTTTTAAAACAATATAA
>JAYJMA010006992.1:0-12872 GCA_036873895.1 Parotocinclus cabessadecuia | reverse complement strand
TAATACATTAATGATAAATGATAATATATAAATTAAATTATATATTCAGCTAAGAATTTAATTCCCTGGGTTGCCATATATATATATATAAATTATTATAATGCATTATAGATCAGGACAGGCTAATGGTTGGAATTTTATACTTCTTAATCATACAGTTTAACGTGTTTTAGGATGAACAGATTCCCAGTTCCCCTGGGAGCAGATATTTAGGGATTTTTAAGGAATTGGCTGAGGGACGTTAGGAGACGTTAAGTTAATTAACGAGAGGTACAAAAGGGGTTGAAGGGGGTGAGGAAAAGATCAAGTTGACTAACATCACTATCTACAGGCGAGATAAGAGTGAAACGCAGCCTAATTACCCCCTTATTGATCTCCTTTAATCTCTGCGTGAGATCAGTAAATTTAATTAACCCCCGGCCGTTAGTCTGCAGTAACAGAGTTAAATACAGGTCGTTACAGTGACAGCAAACACGCAAGCGCTGGAACCGAATGCCTGTTATGTGATCATTCAATGTCAGGGCAAAGAACATGCTCAGAGTCCCCTACCATACCAAGGTTGCCTTTTATTGCATAAATCTCCATTAACAATGCATTCAGAAAGCCGTCTACCTGGTCACGTTTTATGTCGATCATTCTGCACTCGGATCCGCATGACCAAAGCTCTTACCAAAACTAAAATGTTTTTAAAATAGTAATCAGACCCTTGACCATCTTGGAGATGTTGCTAAGCCTTGCTTGGATCCACCGGGTGGGAAATTCAGCTGGACACGATTTGGAAAGACGCCCGTCTACAGAAGCGGCGATCAGAGACGGGACTGTGTGGAGCCACACAAAAATCCCGAGAGCACATCGGCCTCCATGATTCTTACACGGATGAACTTTGGAACAAACAGGACCCTCACCAAGGGCTTTGGTTAGAGAGGGGACCAAGGTGACCCAATGGCCACTCTGGCTCTGAGCTGCAAAGATCTGGCGAGCAGATGGGAGAAACGTCCAAAAAAGGTCAACCGTCTGTGCAGCACTCCACCAATCTGGGCTTCATGGGGTTGCCAGACGCAGGCCTCTCCTCAGGAAAGGGCACCTGAGGGACCGGGACTGAACACTCTGCGGCGAGGCTCAGATCGGCCGAGCGCTGCAGTGACAAGAGGTGAAAGGGTGTGGCGAATTTATGATCGTTTGATCCCGCAGGTCGATAATTAGTCACGCTTTATCGTCAGGGCTGCTCCAGAATACCATCGGGATGACCCTTGATTGGGGTCGCCACTGGACTCTGCCCTGTCTTTCTGTCATTTGGGCAGCAGAGCGGGGTGTTACAGCCAAAACGACGTAACCCACCTCAACCTCGGCACTTCGGTGTATATGTGTGTGTGTGTGTGTGTGTGTGTGTGTGTACATCCTCCAAGTTCATGTGTATAAATAGTTCATGATCGTTTCTCCTCTCCACAAATCGGCCTCGCCCATAATGCAGAGCGGCACATCTGGCCAGACTTGTGTGTGTTCCCTCGAGCTGTCATGCATCCTTTTAAAAGAGGGTGTTGTGATGGTACAGTGTATGCACCGATGCTAAATATTTTGACATTTGGTTTCCATTGGTGTGCGGAGACACCGCAGGCTCTCTGTGATTTCGGCCCGCACCAACATTCGCTCATGCAAATGCCTTCGGTAAACCAGCCCGCGTAAATAAACGAGCCTCGAGCTCGGTCGCTTTAAGCAAATTTCCGAAAAGTCAATCAAAAAGTTTTTGAGAACGTGTTAACAAAGCCAGCGATGGGAACGGAGTCCAGAGCAGGCGGTACGTCATCCTTTATTCGAAACATCTGTTTGTCAGCTTTTATGACTGCTCCTTTCATCCGTACACTCTGAAAAACGCTGCTCTGTGTTTAACCAGATTTGGGGTCGTTCTGTAATCCAGCTCTGATCCATATAGATACATAGAACAGAACACACATCAGGGGTTAGCGAGACCACACACTGCTGGGTGACTTTAATAACCCCGTAAACGGATTCATTATGAGAAAGTAATGGCTTGTTTGCAGGGCTTTGTGGCCACATATACAGTACGACCAACATAAAGCCCAAACTTTGCAGGCACCCGAAACGGCATGATGTCATGATCTTATTTCTCGGTTTTAAACCGTCTTTGCCGCCTTTTTACAGCCCCGTCTCTTCTCAGGAACGTTCCCATTAGGCATCTGGAACACGGCCGAGAGGATGGGTCCATATCGTTTCTTCGGGTCGGTGGACTGACTCGGGCGAGGGCGAGAACCTGCAAAAGTGTCGCCGCGAGTCACCGAGGGGTTCCGTTCCGGGCTCTCTTAGCAGCGAGCGTGTTGGAAATAACGCATGACGGAGTCGTTGTACTGTTCAAAAGTCTCAGGCCACCGTTGCATTTGCATAGCATTTAACAAGATTTTTGTTTCACCACCCCATAATCCCCTTTTCCTCTTGTCTTCATTCCGGTCTTTCTGGCCTTTAGCCCATCTTGAACCTTGCTCAGCCAGTTCCCCTTCTGAAGAAGTGGTTTCTGATCAGGTTTCTGGGCTGCAGAAGGGTCAGCTCGGTCACACGAAAGAACCGCTAACCTCTGCATGTTCTGTACTCCAAAATAGACTGAGGAATAATTATATGTGGTTATTGATTATAGCAATCAATCTAATGGTGGCCTAATAGCACTAATGTTACAACAGCGGCAGTCCAACACTCCAGTATGTTCATGCTCACGCTGGGATGGTTCAGAGGCACCCGCTGACCCACAGAGGCCCAGGGAGAACATGCAAACGCCACGCGTCGATACAGGCAGTGATGACTTAACAGTGAGTCCACCGGAACAGCGGCCCCTGCTGACGGGACCCGGCGTCCCTCTCCCTCGTTTCACCTGCGGGGCAGGGCAAGGTGGAAATAAGCCGAACGTCAGGCTTTCCCTTCTTAACGCGGCGGCGACCGTGTGCGTTTGTTTACCGTAGGTCCTGTGACGTCCAGGCCCAGAGGCAAACAGCGTGGAAGGAGAACCCTTAATTACAAATGGGGGAAATTACACTTGCGTCAGACTTGTTAAAGACTTCCGAGCTGGCACGGTCCATCGGCACGCGCGCACAAACACACAAACACAAACACACACACACACACACACACGAACACACCCAAGCTTGTCTTTCTATCGTTGTGGGAATTTCCATGGTCATAATATTCCTGCAGCTACACCTCCGTTTAAGCCTCACCTCAACCACGGCCAAATATTTCGTCTCTTTTTGTGTCCGAACGTCCCCGTGCATGTGGTTCTCGCAAAGATATATAAACACGACCCCACCGATAAACTGATAAACGCGGGCAGGATGACCTGAAACTAACTCTGAACAGAAGCTTTAGGCCTTAACGCAAACGGAACATAAGGCATGGCTGTCGACGGGACAACCCCATTCTGCCCGGTCTGGTCCCTGGCTACAGGGGTCGTTTAATGGGGCGACGCCCCGCCTACCAATCTTCATGCCCCACTGAACGTTTCTGATCTAGCCTTCTTAACGGAAGCGTGTTTCATTACCGCTGTGTGTTCAAACCCGATCGTGTCGCTTGCACCGAAACACGAACAGCCAGTGAAATGCAAATATGAAAAAAAGGAAACGTTAAAGACTGGAACGATTTAGATCGGAAAGTCACAGCGCGCTGCAGCGAGGAGGTTCGTATTGAGCGAAACAAGCAAACTAACAGGATTTGTCAGCGTTATTTATCTTTCCCGATGGTATGATGGTGTGATCCTGATAACTATCCCTCGTTATGCTTCTCCTTGTTATTCGTCCACACATTTTTTTAAAACAGCCGTTTTAAAACCTTTCACTTTTTTTGCACTAACCTGACACTGGGACACAGTCCCGCACTGGCGCATTTCAAGCGCTGTTGGGGACCTGTTTAAATGATCAGACGCTCCATTTCCTCGAGCAAATACTACATATCAGTTCAGTTTACCTCTGGGCTGGGTTGAATTCCCAGGGTTGCCATATCCTGTGAGAAAAATAAGCCACCGGGTCAACGGAAAAAAAAAAAATAAAAAAAAAAAAAAGCTTGTAGATCTTGGGCAGAGAATCAGGCCCGGACCGTTTCTGGACCGGTCCTTTCACATCCGGGGATGTTTGGTCCTTGCTGCAGGATGCTTTAAGCGCCTGTGTATGGGAGATACGCAGCCTCTGCGTGCTTTAAACGAAGAGCCGAACGAATCTGAATCTCTTGGAAGAACCGTTGAGGCGTTTAAGGTGAAAAACAACAAACAAACAGTTTAATTAAGATGACAGTCGTAAAAAAAATGAAAAGATACCATGCATGTGTGATGGGTCCGCGCCTGGCAACCACGTCGGGTTGTCGCAGTCTTACAAAAGTCAGTTACCGTTGCCGTAACGTGCTTAATTGTTACGTTAATCAAGCTGTATGCGAAAGAGCTCCCGCTGAGGCTAAACAACTGCCCTGAAATGACTTCTAGGCACAATAATTGAAGAGCCTTGCAGGTCTTAGCCTGAGGTGTGAATGAAGAAGCACTTAAGCTAACACAACGGCGCTTCAATGCTAATTGATCGGCTTATTGAGCGGGCCCAACAGTGGGTCTCTTAACATAGCCTTTAAGCTAACAAAGCCGGGGCTCTTGGTCGGCCGTTGCAGTTAATGCAAAGCCGTTTCCTGGCTCGCAATGCAGATCTTTATCAGCCGCGTTCGTGTTTGGCCAAACAGATGGCTTCACGTCCTAGTATAAGAACGTGACCCTTATTGGAAGGGGAACTGGCGGAGTTTGATGCTTTACGGATCTGCAAGGGGCGTGGGCTGCACCTGATAAGAGCGGGGGCGAGGATCAAGAGGCTTCGATTTATCTATGCATGCTGCTTAATAAAAGATTAGGGACTGCTAATGAATCCCTCCTGCGATTTTCACAGGCTACGGCAATCTCCGACTTGCCTGAATGCGCATGACTAACGCGGATAATTAGCAACGCTGACAAAGAAGAGAGAGAGAGAGAGAGAGAGAGAGAGAGAGAGAGAAATGGCAAGTCCATTCATTACAGCAGCCTTAATCCTGCCAGTGAGATATCTGACCAGATCGCCCACAAGGCGTAAACCGTAACGGTGCAGAAGCGTACCAATTCCCAACGCTCCCACCCGGAGCGACGCCGGACAGCTTGTGAAGAGTTCTCTCATTCCTCACGCCGATTTTTCAGCCAGACGTCTCTAATGAGGCAAAGTCAGCCAGTCTCCAGTTTCCAGGGCCTCTAGTGCAGCCCTTAAACGGTTCGAGTCGGAACAAGCGACCCTTCGCATTTCAGGCCCAGCAGGCTGAGAACAGCCCTTCGGACGGCCTGGACCCATCCCGTGCGTCGTCATCCCTCAAATAGCTTCACCTTACGTCACTCTGGTGTTAAAGGTCAGCGCTGTGCTAATCAGTCACACATGCAGGCCGCGTTTTGCAGGCCATGTTTACGATCGCGGAATGCTCCGAAACCCCTGCCGCCGCATTAAGCGTTGCGGGTGAGTCACATCGCGTCTGGCTAACAACTCAAAGCAAGAATGCAAAGGGCCACATGTGAACTTTGGAGGCCATTTTTAACGCTTCCCGGATCTAGTTGATGAGATCACTCCAGGCTTGTTAAGCCACTTTGAAGAAGACGATTCGCTCGCCGGTAATTGAGCGCTGCGTCCAGTGGTAGGGGGGCGGGGCCGACTGCAAGAGCGTAGACGATCATGCCGTCATGCGAGCACGTCACATTTAACTCCTCGCAGGTTCAAGGTCCTTTATTTATAGCCATAAGTGGATCTGGTTGGCAGACGGTTCCGACACAGGAGAAAACGATATCAAAAACTGAAACCACTAAAGGCACGGGTCTGTAAGGCGTCCACCTTTCATTCTGAACATAGTTCAGGCTCGTTTTTGGAAATGTTTTCACACGCCGTCTCGCTGCAAAACACCTTCAAGACTCAGCATTCCCAAGCTGCCGCTGCTGGACCCTTGAGCGAGGTCCTTGTGCCGTTTACTGTCCCAATTAAAAGCCCCTGTTGTACAGTCTTTGCTATCTTGGCAATTCTCTGCTCCAACGAAATATACTGCTCACAAATTTTACTTGATACTAATGAAATATCGGTGAATATTTCTGAACAACATATAACGATGCCCAACAGCTTCGGTAACGAATTACACAGCTCACAAAACTACGGGATACTTCATTAAGTTATATTATATTTTGAATGATCCCCTAATTGTGAGCATTATATATGAAGATGAAATGTGTTTATTTTGTAAGCATGGAAACAAAGACTGAAAAAGAAGAGGCGTTTTGACAATTTTATCACCGTTACATACACCGCTAAGAGAGAGCGGTTAAACTTTATTTCGGTTATAAATATTGATTTAAAGGGCCTCTTACGCTAGCCTTAGCAAATCAATAACCTAGCATCGCCACTTGTTTCTGAACGAGTGAAGAATAATATTCACTCCACACATCATTACAAATGAATCCTTAACGAAGCATGTATTATTTTTTTTTATTTATGTGCATGTGTACATTTACGGATGGAACCGTCTTTGTTGCTATGGACGTAAACATCTTAAAATAATTCAGACAAAACTGTTATCATTGACATGTTAAGACGGTAAAAAAAACAGCCCCCAAATGAAATATTTACATATATTAAAACGCATTGATCACACTGAGGTTTACAAATCTGAGAAAAGACAAGCGTAAACGTTTAACAGTGAGGTTGTGTTCCAATAACACGCGTAGGCCCTTTACATACTACACTACTAAGAACGCTTTCTTACAGTGGTGCATTTTTTAAACACACTATGAAGTGCTACGTTGTCCAATTTGAGACGCGGCCGGCCAACAACGCTACTTGACGCTTGAACGTTACTTGACGCTTTCTAGCAAGTTGAGCAACGTTAACGTTAATGTCAAACACAACAACACGTTTTTACACGACGGATCTAAACACAACACAGCCCGAAATGCAAAGTTTATCCGATTCCCTTCCCCAATGCAAACTTACCCTTGTGGTCGTGCTTTCAAAATAAAAGTTACAGCCCCTGTGGTAATTTCTGGGGTGCGACAAATGGACTTTTTTTTTTACCGTATTGGCTAAAGTTTACGCCAGAGTTTGGAGCCGTGCACAAACGTTTTATTCATTAGCTGATCAGTAAATTTGTAAATGGCTCTGAATGCATGCTGTACGTAATGTAATATGGCACCAGGGCTGCCAAAAAGTTTGTGTACACTCATATACTCGGGGTACAACTTATTTAAAAAAGGTGTTTGCTATTGCAGCTGGGACATCCAGCTGGGTTAGATTAGACCGTCAGCGCTTCCACTGCCGCATTTGAAACGGCGCAGCTCAGCGTTTTCATCTGCAAATCGTGTACCGCTGTTTTTCTTTCCTCCCCGAAACACAATGGAATTCGGCTACTCTTTGCGTGCTTTGATTCGGCCCTCGCTTTCTCCGCCGATGACGCGATGAAGCGATTTGTGATTTATTCTCAGCCCCCGGTACAGCGTGTAACGTTTCTGCACTCGCCGAGCTCCGCTTGGCCGTTTATTCGTTCTCTGTCTGCGCGGTTCAGGACACCACGTAACGTTTCGACTTTTACAGGCCTGTGAACTGGATTCGGGGTCTTCTCGGGACTTCCGAAGCTGGAGACCTTTTGCCTTCATCTAGTGTCACCCCTTAAATAAATGGAGCTGTAGGAATTAGGCCTGCAGAGGCCTGAAATTCACCAGACGTCCCACCTTGTGCCTTGGTGGCGCTCCGTTGTTGTGCTCAGGACCAAGCGCTGCAATGCTGAACAGACCCCTCGGGATGCACTGTTTAACGTTAGCGTGTGTAAACACACTTGTTAACGACGTTTCGCTGCGACACAGGAGGCCTGGCCTTAGAGAGGCGGACTGGTCCGCGATGGCTCGTCCCGAATGTTTGCAAATAAAAAGGTAGAAGTAATTTGACTTAATGTAAACTGTCCTTAAAATGTTTATCTGTCTCCAGGCTAAAGAGACGCTTCTGGGAAGGCTTTCCGCTGCATCCATTAAACCTCGTTCGAGAGCGGTCGTGAAATCGAGCTCGTAGCTGGCGTTCCAGCCCGTCCCACAGGTGTCGGAGCCAGGTTCTGGGCAAGTTCTTGAACAAACTGTGACTTATAAGGTTATAAATATAAGGTTCCTTCAGTCATTCATCAGCATGGGAAAGATTAGAGAACACAGCTAAAGAAGGGCTTTCATAAATCAGGCGGCGGCAGTAAAACGACTCCATGCCTGACCGTAAGCGAGGTGTTCAAACCAACCCGAGCTGTTGTGAAGCCGCCTGGACGGGGGACACGAGTATTTCAGAAACAAACGCTCCAGGAAACAAAGGAAAACTGTTGGAGACGCAAAAAAAAAAAAAGACAACAACTCACAGTCGTAGCTTTGCAGAAGATGAAAGCATTTTTGGGTCACCAATTTTTTTAAATCCCCAATTATACACCACTTTAATGGCAAGCAACTATTTGGAGGGCGTGCCAGAAGGTAGTCTTTCATCTAACCACAAACGTAAGCACCTGAAGAAGCTCGCTAGAAGCTACTGGGACTGTGCAATCACAAAAAATGGATGTGTTTTATGGCAACAAGCGCTCGTGCTGAGTCTGACTGAGAATGAAGGATGGTTCTGCAGAGAAGAGCCTAATCCTCACCGTTAAGTACGGTGGAGAATCTGCCAACGCCCTGGAACATTGGCATCGCAGACTCTGTGAAGTACCCGGAGATCTGCAAAATCTCCTGCCAAGAAGCTACAACTGGGTCAGGTTTGGATCTCGCTTCAGGACAGCCGTCCGAATGCAGCCAACGATGGTTGGACGGGTACAGACTCGAGCTTAGGAGAGACTCCGGGGTGGGAATTTGTTTAAGGTAAGGAAACGGGCCGTGAGAGATGATCGGCTGGCAAATGGACCCAAAATCGCAGCTCATGGCCGCGCTGAGGTTAGCACGGGCTCGGAAAACCCTGCTGCTTTGACCGAATGCAAACAAACGAGAACTTTCCCGATCTTGCCCATGCTTCTCGTCCTTTCCCACAAAGCAACGGCTCTGTGGTTTCATGGGTTCCATTTGGTGTTTAATGAGGAACGCATGGCGCTCTGGCAGCCTCGGCAGCGCTGTTACAACATCCATCCACCGTCCTTCTTCTGCGGGAGCTCTGTCAGGCCTACGTTCAGAAAGCTCACTTTTTTTTTATGTCTGACATGAACATGTTTGTCTATATAATCCTTTAACTGCGAACACATGTCCCTGTGACCGAGGGTCCAATCCGAACCACATTTGCAGACTTTCGCAGAGAACCGGTTTAGAAAAATGGGTTTTATCAGCTACTGTTACGTGAACGTCCCGTAGAACCGCGGCACAGTACGGAATTCCAAGGAAAATATCCGTAATTCTCTGGAGCGCTCTCCTCATTCGGCTGCCGGAGCCAAAATAAGCTGTGAGCGTGAGAACAGAATGTAGACTTCTATAGAGCCATAATAACAGAACTGTTCTATAGTAGCTCCATGCTTGGCTGATTTAGGATGGCGTGCACCCTTTTTCTGAATCTGTGATAGAGAAATTCATGACTGACCTGCAATTCCACGGCTTTACCTTCAGACAAATGAAAGGCTGACGGAATCACAGTGCTGGGTTGTGTGGTCTGTATATCTTACGCCAGTCAACAGCCAATTCTGTCAAAATAATTACCTTTAACCCTTAAAAATGTAAATGAACAGACGCAGATCTTTGCTGCCTTGCTGGTTTAAGGAATAACGGAGCTTTTATTATGCAGGATTATTTCATGGGCCATACAAAGGTACAGCACTGTGCAAAAGTCTTAGGTCAGCACTGCATTAGATGTGCCAACACAACCCAAAAAATACAGGACCTTTGCATTCGGCATTAAAGCCTTACAAAAGAAAAACTGTTTCTATGGACTAGAGTGGTCAGCATTTAATGTTACCCTCGAATAAACAAGAAGCTTGATTAGGAATGGTCTTTATTTATTTTATTTTATTTTTCTAAAAGGTAGCCACCAAGAGACCAGGGGGAAGAAGAATAAAGAATAAAAATCGGTGGAAAAGAGGATTGTGGAGTGACAAGTCCGAGTTTTTTGGATCCCGTCGCTACGGTGTTGTCTAAACGACATATCTAATGGTGGCCTCAGACTTTTGAACAGCACTGTACACGCACTATTGAGGGTTGAAATTGTACACGTCGCCACGGAAACATTTTCTCCTCGACTCTTCATTCTTTCCTCTTTTGAAATGGGTCGTAATCTTCAGGGTCTGGTAGGAGTCGACGTTTATTGCTGGGGTTTATTGACTCATAATTAGTCTGTAACAAGTATGGTAGTTAATATTTAAGTTTTTTTTTTGTTTTTTTTTTGTTCGGCCAGTGTTAAATTTGGATTTTCTGCACCTCCCAAAATCGATTCACGTCTCATCTTTGCAACTTAGTTCCTGCTTGTTTGGCCACGCTGCTCCTCGGAGCTCCTGGACCCGTTCGAAGCCTGTCGCTTCCTGAAATGTTGGCATTTTTGGGGAGGGTTGGTGATTGAAAAGTTCGTACTCCTGCGTTGCTCTGAATGAGATTTCCATCCTTCCAGCGAGACCTGTATTTTCGATTCGTCTCGGTTCTGGCAGAGCCGGCAGTGAGGTCGTTAAAAATTAGGTCTCTTTCCTCAGTTTCTAATTACACATCAAGATTTATGAGCTTTTCATTTTTAAGAGAGCCGCCGAGCCCGATTTTGATTTATTTACTGTCGTGTTCTCAAAAGCCTGGAGCCAGCGTACATCTGGGAAAGTTCCAGATGGTGACGGCCATCGGCCTGAGCGATGAAAATGCGTTAAACATCTTGTCTTGTTTACAAGCGCGGTTATTATCTGGGGATAAATACAGAGTTCTGTTTATTCAGGCGCCTGATTGCTGTGATTATGTTTTCTTAATGTACTTGTCAAATCTGAAGTCAGTGCGGTGCTAAATTTTGTCTTCATTCTTCCAAGACGTTTGAACATTTCTGCATTAAAAATCGGCCGGCCGCGGTGGAGCAGCGGTCCGCCTCGTGCTGAAAAGATCCTAGCGCCAAAAGTCCCTCTTTTTGCAGTAAGTAACAGTTGCGTAAGGCTGTATTATGGAACCGTGTCTGTCTCTTTATCAAAGGTTCTCTGTGCTCCAGAGTTTTTTTTTTTTTTTTTTTTTACAGCTTTATCACCTATAAAATCATCTCATTTACTTCCTTTGTGGTTCACATGAAGAGCAAAACGTCTTTCTTCTTCAACAGGCGTCATGGAAACCTGAGATGACAGGGGCTCATCAAAAGGCATCAAACGCGAGCTCGTAAACGAGCTATACGACGGCTTTCTCCGGGCTCGACTGGTAGCTCCATCCATTTCCAGAGTGCGGGGGGCGGACAGGTCCACAAAACAAGTCATAAATCTCGAGCGAGAACACACACCATGTCTGCCGTAATGATAAACCTGTCTGAAGCTCCGCCCACATTGGAGATGATTCATTACTGAGCCAGCAGGCAGGAAAAAGTTACTCTGTCTAAGGTTATTAAACATGAGGAGGACGATTTCTCCTTAATGTTCCACATCAGACAGCTGGAGGAGACACGGAGGAACT
The DNA here is from genome assembly GCA_036873895.1 of Parotocinclus cabessadecuia. NCBI lineage: Eukaryota > Metazoa > Chordata > Actinopteri > Siluriformes > Loricariidae > Parotocinclus > Parotocinclus cabessadecuia. The sequence goes on along the minus strand of JAYJMA010006992.1, from coordinate 1,231 downwards.
GAACGCCGAGAACCAAACAGAAGCAGGAAGTTCAGGATTTAAATGCGAAGTGTAGAATATTCCACACCACTGGCAGCGCTTTAGGCACTGTGGGGGTTTTTTTTTCCACTGACAATAAACTATCAGAGAACTGGAACTAGATTTTTTTTTCCACTGGCATCCAGACAAATATCAATGGTTCAGTTACAGGGCAAATAGTTCCATTACCAGTTACAAATGTACCAACCATTCGGGTCCCAGGTCCAGTTCCAAAGCCTCCAGCTCCAGAACCATAAGTCGAGCTCCAGTGGCGAAACTACCAGACGGACTATTCAAGTTTTAGTTCCAGTAGCAAAGCTGCTAGATCCAGAACCACAAGTTAAGCCCCAGTGGTATAGCCACCAGGTACAGTAGCTGAGGTTAGCAAAGTTACTAGATTGAGTATCAAAGTTCTAGTTTCAGCACTTTTTTTTCAGATCCAGTTCCACAGGCTCCACAGGTGCAAAGATACCAGATTCATCACCTACGAGCGTAGTTCCAGTACCAAAGCATCGAAGTTTAGCAAAACGACCAGATTTTAGAGCACTATTCTAGTTCCAGTGCAGCAAGTTAAGTTCCAGTTGGAAAAACTAAAATGCAGAGCATCATATTTGAGGTTCCAGTACCAAAGCATACAGCTCCGGAACCAAAGGTCATAGTTCCGGCAGCCTTAACAAACGACTTCCATTTACAAATGTCCAGCTGCGCACGTTTTGAAGTTCTAGTTCAAGTTTCCAGGTCCAGAACTACATGGTTCCAGTGACAAAGCTACCAGATACAATACCTAAGATCCTCGGTCCAGTACCAGAGTTACCAAAGATCAAACACCAAAGGATAGTAAAGCGAAGATAAATATCAATGTTCTAGTTCCAGTACCAAAGTCGAGCAAAGTTCCAGTGAAAGTACTACAAGTTTTTTGGGGGTTTTTTCGCCCAGGGGCAATGTTAAAAAGGTGCAGTTTTAAAGTTCAAGTGTCTTCTCCCAAGTTCTACCAGATCCAGTTCCTGAATTTAGCAAAGCTACCAGATTTAGTGTCCCCATTCTAGTTCCAGTTCCAGTACCCCAGGTAAAGTTCCGATGGCAAAGTTGACAACTACAGCTCCTGTATAAAATAGCTCCGGTACCAACTCTATAAGATCCAAACCCAAAGTTGAGCAAAGCTACCAGATTTGAGATGTTTCAGTTCCAGTTCCAAAGTTACGAGATCCAGTAC
>JAYJMA010006972.1:0-12873 GCA_036873895.1 Parotocinclus cabessadecuia | reverse complement strand
AATCTGGTTAATTTGACCACATCGGGATCTGACGCGTTCTTTTGACGGACTGCACTTGAACAAAATCAAGAAAGTGGTGGGCGTGGTCACCTTCCTTGTCAACGCAACTTTTTGGATTTCCTGACCTTTGATAAAAACATAAATTCTCCCAGGGATCCCAAAAATCCTCCCATATCTGGCTGACCCGCTTTGCAAGTGGCGACTTGTGTGACTTCTTTTTCTCTCACGTTCCTTGGTCCGATTAAACGGAATTTTGGTCCAAATAAGCGAATAAAATTACATGTATATAATAGGATTATGTATATAATAGGAGTTCTGCCGAGCTGCCATAGTTGGGTCCTTGAGCAAATCCCTTAACCCACAACTGCTTGGATTGTAAGACTGTATCAGTTGTAAGTCGTTCTGAATAACGCCGTCTGATAAATGCCATAAATGTAAAATAAAAATACATTTGTCTTAGTATGCAAGGCAATATTACATACATAATAGTGGACTCAAGCTAAATCATGCTGAAACAGCTTAAAACCCTTCCCCTGAAGACTGCACAAGTTAACCTTTACTCGTGTCTGTTGTGTGAAGTCGATCAGACAGGCTTAATATTAGATGATTTGCTTGGCATTATACCAATCTATTAACATATACCTGTATTAGCACAAATGGTAATTCTACAGATCTAAGGAACATCCCTATCAAAGCAAGAATATTGTTATACATTGTTTGTTGACAATGACATGGGGATATTAGTCAGTTCATTTATTTCAGGTCAAAGCAGTTACACACGAAGAATATCAACAAAGCGAATTTGAATGGCAGATGAAATATTTTCAGCGAAGCAAATTTGTTTTCCCTTTGCTTATCCAATTTGCAAGAGTAAACTATATCCTTCAGGAACAGTTCATGTCAATATTCATAAAACTTGCTGGCAAAGTACTCAGATCTATGCCCTGCAATATGAATGTAATTGCACCGAGTTAATTTTACCAGTTGCATTTGGGAAATATGTATAATCAAAGCAATACAAATGTTTTCCGATTCATTGCTATTTCCCAATTTATCAGTAAACACAGCTGTGATAGAAACTTTTATCACGGACCTTGTAGTTTAGGTGAGGAAATTTGCAGCTGCAAGCAAACAACTAGCACCTCTATGAAAAGAAAGTCATAATATTAGATTAATAAATTAACTTGCAACACACACAAACAATGACTTGTTTTATGTTGGAAATGTCTAGTCTATAAAAATGCTTTGTTGAATCTTTCACATTTCACAGTTTACAGAGTTAGATCAGATCAGATCGGATAGCCTTTGTTACTTTTGCACACTGACTTCAACGTCCTGTCGCCAGTGTGGTTCATCCATCCTCAAAGCTCTGCTGGTAGGCATTCGCCACCGCTAACGAGATGTGCCATAACATTTTGGTCCGTGTCACTGTATTTTTTCCACTTCCAACACATTGACTACAAATCTTTACTAAAACATTGGTAATGTTTCAAACTAAGAGTAGCCGTAATGTTTTGGCTTATGTTTTCTCAACAGTCTAAAGTAAAAAACCTTTCAGAGTGATTTAAAGAGCTGAAACTCAAAGTTCTAGGCCTGCTTCTCTGGGGATGCAAATACTACAATGTGTAACATAAAACCACTGAATCTGCTGGATGTATGACCACTGCAAAAATTGTAAATTATATATTGCATTTATATATATAATATACATATTAGGTGTGTCATAGGATCTTACGAAACCGTCTTGTCCCGATTAAATACGTTGACATTCTACGGTTGCATTTAATGCAAATTGAAATCTTTAATATTTATATTATTAGGAGACACGCTGATGAGGACTGACAAGAGACACCTGACCCCGGTGGTTATTTGAAGCTCTTTTTTGAGCGGTGCCTCTTGTCGCACCTTTTGTATTTTGGTTTTTAGGGAAAGACTTTAACATTATTCCTTTATAGAGAGATAAAGGTAAAGCTCAACCTAATGTAACAGGCTTGTTTTTTGGGTCAGCCTTTACTTTTGGTGCATTTGCTTTTTATGCCCCTCAGTTACATGAGCTTGGTTTGCTGCTGCTGCTGCTGCTGCAAGACCTTCTTCTTTGATTCATGAATCGTTTACTGGTATCGACTCAGGCTTCAAGAGCTTGCCCGAGTGGATGCGCATTATTTTCCTCCGCGTTCGTTACACTGCGAGGTCTGGTTTGTTATCAGTATTTAGTTCCCATCTCTGTTAACCTGTTGTGAAACTGCTGTGGGAGATGATATTAGATTGAATGACCAGCCATGCTGAAAATGCTCACTCTCCCATCTCTACATATAAATATTGCATATTTTCATTGAAATGTTTTATTACATAATGTTTTTAATTATGTTTATTACACAAATTAGGATGGGTTTCCCTTGAGTCTGGTTCCTCTCAAGGTTTCTTCCTCTTAATCAATCTCAAGAGTTTTTCCTTTCCACTGTCGCCATTAGATTTGCTCATTAGAGACAATAGAATCTAATTTGTGACAATGTTCATGTAGCAATGTAAAGCTGCTCTGTGACAACGTCTATTGTAAAAAGCGCTATACAAATAAAATTCAATTAACGATACCCCTTTGTGCGAGTCCATATCTTAATAGCTCCTTTGTCTGGCGTTTATAAGCCATCGCTTTCTTCCAGCTACCTGTACTTCGGTACTACTTTCATGATTCCTGATAAATATATCCTTATCATTCCAAACTAGAACAAATACGACCTCACCTAAAACCCTGCAGATGCACCCGTTTCATTATCAGCTTATTCTATTTGTCTAATCTGCTGCAACAACCTAATTAATTCACGTCGGCTTTTTCATGGGATTTCTAGACTGGCATATTATGTATAGTCTGACATACATATTCACCAGTTTTGTTTATTCCTGCTAGCAACCTGACTGTTTATTTCAAACTGACATGTTACATTATGTTTTATCTGCTTTTCAATGCAAATTTCTGTTGCACTTTGAGTCTTGCGCTTAAATGAAAACTACAAATACAATGTATTGTTAATATAACTGTTACTTCAGTCAGCAACCTACTATGCTTTTAGTTCCGAATGAGTAGGTATATTGATTGCATATCACTGCTCTGTTCACTCCACTGCCCTCAATTGTTGTCTTTTATTACACAGTGTGTATAAAGCAAAGGCATTTACTGTTTACTGTGCCTGAGAGACAAAAGTCCATCCATTCCAGTCGGGTTTAGGTTGTATTGGCTGAAACTCAGGATGGAAAAGAAAAGTATAACTTAAAATTAAACTTCTCCAGAAACAGCAACACGTCCAAGTACATTCTGAAAAAAAAAAAACATTGCCAGAAATATAATTGAGACACTGCAGGCCAACTTGGCCATTCATGTCTATTTTTAAAGCAAAGTGCTTCGGTTGCCCCACACCTTACATAACTAATTTAACTACAGTTTAAATAAATTGCTCATCCAACGTTTTTAATTATGTATCTCATACCAAGTTCGCTTTCTCCTTTCTTCTACAGTTTAATAGCAAAGTGTTTCGCCTTTTTCCAAATGGATCTGCAGAGTATCACACAAACTGCAATTATTGCCATAGTAATGTCTACAGATCAATAGCATACAGTCTTTGCAATAATAAAATCTATGGAGGAGTTTATATAAAATCAGATAAGAACAAACCAAAATAGTGATTGCATTTATGTGTACAAAATCGTCAAACGTTTTATTCTCTTTTAGATTCAGTTCACCCCACAGAGTTTTTTTTTTTATTGGGATTTATGATTGGGAAAGTCATGTCAAAAGCGTGATTCTGTGGGAACTGAGCCATTCTGTATGGAGTTGAATGCTTTAACCTCCTGGCTAAAGAAGCATGATTTTCACATAAATCCTTTGGTGCTTGAGCCTATGAGGCTAAATATTCAAACTAAAATCCCAGGACCTATTGAGGATAAACAGCTCCAAATCACCATAGATCTTCTAGCATTCTTAAAAGTGGGTAATCGGTGCTTTTCTGTATAGCCATGAATAATCTTTTCATGATAAATCAGTCTTGAGAGTTCTGGACAAAAAGCTTGATTTTGTCACATACTACCGAAGAACATTTTCCAATTAATGATCAGTAGTGTCTAGTGAACTTAAGGGACTCGTGTTGTGGTAACATGAATGAAGACGGTTTCTGTTCACAATATTTTTGAAGTTTATTGAGAACTGGGTGGAGAAAAATATTCTAAAACTGTATAGTTTTAACTATAATCTTAACATGAATCTTTGATAACACATTGTGAAACTGTCTAAAATTTGAGCAAGAGATATAAATGTCTTCAGGCATGCGACTATTTTAACAGGTGACGGCAATTTATGAAGGTCCATGTTGCAACTCGTGTATTCACTAATCATTTACGTGGTCAAATAATCGATGTAATTTAGCTACTGTGCAAGTACACATACACTTCTATGTAACTACAAGAAATGAATCATTCATACGCCGATCACATGCTTTGTCACAGAAATGGGCCGATAATGATCAGTGGCCGATCAATGCCTTTCATTGACGATCACAAAAACCAATCACCTGTATATTGCATCCTGCAGAGGCTCTGTGTGCAGTGTTGTGTTCCCTCCCCCTTACCTGCCTGCATACTGCACGGCTGCAAGGCAGCAAATCATAAAGAAACATGTCTGCAGTCTGGAACTTTTACACAATCTGTGAGAATGATATAAAGTTTGCATCGAAAAATGCAACGAAAAAAATAGCTCGCGGGGGAAGCACATTAAAATGCTTCAACGCAACTAACTTAATATGTCATTTAAAGAACCAACACTTGGCGGAGTATGGGTCACTTGGCGGAGTTTGAGGTTCACTACAGAGAATAAAACTAAAACACCTTGGTATGTAATCGGTATCCGTGATCGGCAGTGATCGGTACTCATGGGCGAAGAATGGGTATCAGAATCGGCGGCATAAAACACGATCGCAGCATCCCTAATAATTGCTTAAGAGTTTTTCGACATTTAGGTGTGCACAAAATACCAGCATGCTTTGCATCAGGCCACTGTCAGTCAACGTGCAGGTCATTGCCAAAAATGGTCTTTGATCGGATATTGCAATAGTCACATAGTCTATTTAAGCTATTGTAATATAAATATAAAGCGTATATTGACAAGAAAACTGCATGCAAACTAAACTTAAATACAGAGATATTGCTGAATACACAAGTCTAACACTTCCACCCACACAGCATCTGCAGCCTAAACTGTTACCCCTACCACTCCCTCCAGGAATATACACCACTGTGATTCTTCAGTTAGAAGCGCATATTAACAATCACACATGCTGTAGAACCAAATTATAAAGATGCATGATGAAATATAAACACAAATAAACATACCTCACTGGCAGCACACAACCTAGGGGGAATAAGTCAGTTTGAAGTAACACTAATTTGCAGAACAGGCAATGCAATGTCACCTTTTAAACACTTTAAATCCAGCACGGCACTTCTAGGTATATCTAGGTCAAGCCTGCACTTGTAGACTTTTTCACGTCCCTTCGAAATTGCAAACACACTGTCCGCACGCAACAAAGACCTCAAAGTGCGTGTACTAAATGCAAAAGTAAAAACATTTTAATCAGAACAAATTAAATAAAAAGAAATGTGAACAAAAGAAAATATGACACTATTTATTGCAGTAAAAAAAACACACGTGGTAAACTTTTTATTTATTTGATCAAATGTTACAGCTTCAGCATCAGGAGTTAAAAGACTTACCAGCAAACTATAAAAGCCTTACACCTATTTAACACATGACTTTAAATAATCAGGTAAGGACCACAAAGTAGGATAGACATAATTAGTGGTTTATTTCTGCTCATGCAAATGCTCAAATTAACAGACCAGCCTAAGATCGGCCTCAGTTTCTATTCATTCTCCCCCAGTTGTCTTAGAGCACTGCCAGTGGGATTTGGGCAAGCTGTCCATCCCAAAACTTTTGAGTTACAGAACAGAAGGATAGTACAAGAACAGGAATAAAATAAGAGCCTTTAGAGGCTGGCTGAATCGAACAGAGAAGGAAAGAAACAGCTCTTTGAAGACATCCACACTAATCCCACCATCTCCTCCCCAGGTTTCATTCTCTTAACCTAAAGCCCATTTCTTGCTGGATCCCAGACACAAGGTCATAGAACAATGCACGGATCTAAGAGTCTGGAGCTCTTAGCTGTGAAACTGAGGGTGATTGTTTTTACTCACATCGTAATGCGCAAACAGGTAAAGTAACCCACTCTCATAAAAGGATAGAAAGCAAGTACTAGAAAGTAATATCAAGTAATCGAATTGAAAAGAGTTCAAGAACTGTCTCTACTGTCCCACAGCGCAACAACACCACGGGTGTAATGATACATCATGACAAGACATATCACGATGTGCATTATAGAGTAGGGAGATTATAAATTCTATTTATAATGCCATATAACAGTTTCATTGTTTGAACACTAGAAGCTGCAATTAACTGAATCCAAGCCAGCAATTCATACATGAGCACACATGAAAGAAAATTCATTATCAGTTATTTGGAACTGATATGGAATTATCCAACAGGCACAGTAAACATTTCTTTTTCAAAACAAAAACAACAATAGTATGTCTGGTAGAAACACATGCCCTAAAAATGATTAATGATGTAGTTGCACTTCACACCAAGGAGATGGGAGTGTATTTACATTTTGAAACTGTTCATATTTTGTTGAAGCACAATGTATTAAAGTTGACCTATATATATATATATATATATATATATATATATATATATATATGTTATTTAATTTGGACTAATATCTTCCATATCTTTATGAGTAGAGACATTTAGGAATAGGAGGTAGCTTTTAAATCCAAGGTGTTCAAACATTTTGGTTTCCCCATTTCCCAAAACAAAAACATGCTCAACGAAACCAATAAAACCAAAATATGTTGCACGAGAGACAACATAACTGCTAAGGCTAGTGAGATTTATTTATACAGCACCATTTACAATGGGTCATTGTCTCAAATCATTTACAATTTTAGACGATCTTCAATTATCTACAACCAATCCCAGATTAAGCAAGCCTAGGGTGGCAGTGGCAAAAAAAATCTAAAGAAAGAAACCGACAATTAACAAATCCATCGTGTTGCCATTAACATGGTTAGAACCATTCCAATTGTATAATATGCACAGTTTCATTCATACAAAAAGTTACGATTCAAATTAAAGCCTGTGTTTGTACCTTTTCTTATAACTCAGTTGTGTCAAACAAAACCAATGCCATCACCCTGGTCCATTTGACTTCTTACAAATCTATAAGTAATCAAGTTTGCTGCCATCAAGCCTTGTACATATAGTGCCAGTCGGTGTTAAAATTCCTGTTGACCAAGTAAGTATTAATTGCAGCTGTAGTTTTCTGCTTACAAAGTGTGACATGATTCACTGTCAGGCATTAAAACAATTAGAGAAGGAAGTACCGTGCCTTCTGAGAGCTACCAGCTGAATTTCTCAGTTATATCCCCTCTACTGAAGAAGAAGCATTAAAAGCAGTAGATTAATTCAGTCTCATCCAAATGCAGTCTATTACAGGGACACTCCAAATGTTTTCTTGACTGCAGTATTATTCTAATGTTCTGAGATGTGTCCTGAGAGCACGCCAGGCAAAATCGTATGTGGTTAAGGGTGACCATTCTGCACTTCAAATGAGTTTGTTAATATTGCAAACAATGCTTCATCCAATTAGAATCTAATTAATTCTGGCTGAAATACAGGTTGTAATGGTGTTATAACAGCATTATATATGGTTTATATATATATAGTTATATATGGTGTTGGGTCAAACTGCTGATTTGAGTTTGGCTTAGAAAATTAAGACAGATAGTCTAAACTGAGAAATAGAAGAATAAAGTACAATTTATGCATTAAATTACCAGCTGCTCTGGATAACTTGGATGCTTTTAATCTTCTAAATGTGCAATACATAATCTGTACATTTGCTGCATCTTAAGTGTGTCCTTTAATGTAAATATTCTTTACTCAGCCTGACCACTCAGCTACACTCAGCTGCCAAATATGTAAATTGCAATTTATATATAGTTTATTTTCACCTTGCAATTGTAGCAACGGAAAAAAAAAATACATCAAACTGAGGGCAAGTGCAAATTTATTCCTTGTGTCCTTGAAGTAATGGAGAAAAGCAACACCGAACACTTGTATCTGAATTACTTGTAATCGCTTAATACAGTTGAGTGTTTGGCTTATGAAATATTCTGACTGGCCACAATGGCTGCTGTTATTGTGTTCATTAATAGAAGCTATACAGTAAAGTAAATTAAACACTGACCAATGAGTCACTCTTCTTGGTGCAGTGATTGGCTCTGCATAATCTGTCACTGTTAGTGACACAAACCTCCTCTTGGGTGTGACCTGCGAAAAAGCCAGCTGTTTCCTTTCTGAAACTGTGAAAGAAAGGCATGGGGCCAAGGCGACAATTGATTAGGGAAGCACTAAATCAAACAGGGGGATTATCCCTTTCCAGTTCTATAGTAAACCAATTACACTTCTCATTGAGGAGGAGAGCCACCAAGTTGGGTGAACAATCCGTTTATACCTATGACATTAAGGACCCTGGTGAAGAGGTGAACGTAGGGACAAAAGTGTGGTGAAAGGTATAAAAAGATAATATTACCCATTAAAGTTAATTGGGAAAGGTACATGAAATCCAGGGATGCGTGATATTATCTATCCACTTTGGATAGGTTCTATATCTGTTGTGTTAGATTACTTTTTTCTGATTAAAGAATTGAGGAGTAGCCGATGGGAGGATTCACGTTTGCTTTTAATAGATCTCATTGATTTAATGGTGATAGCCACTTCCTCAGACTTAATGATCCTTCGCTGTTTTAGTGGAACTAAATTAACCTTGTTAAAAAGTACCTCTACTGTATTTCTCAAAGCTTCATAAAGTTTCTTCTAGGTCACTTGATTTCACATAGTCGTAAATCGACAATTAGGAGGACAGCTGGGTTTATGGGGTCTAATTATATTTTAATTTGCTCTAAATCTGTGACTATTCCTTTAATCATTTCTTTGGCATTGAGTTAATGAAAGAGGCAGCAGTTTATCTTATACATCATAGCGTTTCCTTTTAAAGGCTGCTCTGCTGTTGTACTGTCTATTAAACCGCAGTGTGATTACATGCGGATTGCTGTGCAGATTATAGTTTGAATTTCTGCAATTATCCGACTATACGAGTGGTCATGTACACAACATACTACAATCCAAAAATCAGATTAAGAAATTAGATAAAAAACAGCTGGATTTTACTCCAGTAATGAGATTACTCAGTGTGTATAACAGTATCACGATTATCATGGGTTTAGACTGCATGTGTGTGAGCCTTCCACCACAGTTGCCTGGTCTTTGTATTCTAAAGTATTGGCTTTTCTTGGCCTTTTTTTCACTGATTTTTTCACTTGTTGGACCTGGCAACCCTGGAATAAAAGACATCACTGAATTAAAGGCAGTGAAATGGAAGTTGAACACTTTGTGGAAACTCTGAAATGGAGTTTGAACTTCAGAAAATGAATAATTTGAAATTTCCCTGTACAAAAATAATCTTTAGTATTTACTCTGAATGGGAAGTGTCTGTAAGCATGAGGTGTGCATTAGGTGGTCCAATAAATAAGAAGGCATAACCCAACTAGATTATTAGAACGCGATCTGATATCAATGCTGGGTGTCAGACCTGTACATCACTACATTTACTAAAATCAACAGAAAAACCAGTGGACTGAACTAACATCAAAGTGGCAAGAGCCAGGCATTGTGGTTCATGTCATCTACAGGGAGCAGAGTTTGATGTGGACTCATGAGACTTTTTAAAGTGACGTTATGTAACCTTCCATGACATGCAAGCAGAGGCTTTGAAAATTTTTTGACAACGTGCTTTAAAGTCTGAATAAATATTTTGAAGCGAAAGTATAATAACTATTTATCAATCCATACAGCATTAATAAATTACATGAATATTCAAGCCCGTGCCATATCCAGTGCTTTGAAAACAGCAGGACGTACCAAATCTAATCCATCCTGCTTTCACTCCAGTGCACTTCAGAGCTACTAGACAAGAATACAAATAGATTGTTTGGGAAAAAAAACCCCATTCTAACCAGCTTTCAATATGCAAGTGGATCTTCTGAACGGTGAGGATTCTGCTTCTTCTCTAATAATAACCTCACGACAGCACCTCTTGCTGTTTAAAAATCTAGATCCCCATGGCTTTTTTATGGGCCATTGATCCGCTCTGCACAGACAGGGTGAGGTGAATTTAAAAAGGTCACAATATGCTTTAATGGTTTGTCAAATATCAAAGATCTTTATTAGCATTTTAACAACATTTTCTCACAATCTATCCAATGGTAGCCACCCAAGCATGTCCTCAAGACATACATACAGTGCTACGAGAAAAATCATCATACCCTTTCAAAATTCTTAGCTTTTGTCCTTTGTACCTTTTTTATATTATACATGTAACTTTTCTCAGTGTATTTACACAATATTACCCTCAGTATAAAAGTGAAAATATAAATATTCCAATTGAAGGCAGAATATCTGGCCTGGATATGTGAACGTCCCCTTTAGACTAATTATCATAATGTTGGTGTGTGTCACTTTCCAGACACACATTTCTAACTGGTGGCCTGATGTAAAATGTGGTTTTGTTTTTTTATTTTACTGTTGCTGGAGGATTCCACTACTAGAAGTGTATGTTAACTCCATGTGGAAGTGGACAACTTGTTACAACTGAAAGGAAAAATACAATTTTTGGCCCATGCCATAAATGTAGATGAGCAGATGGTGTCTTCCAGTATGGCAAACAATCATAGACACACAACTACTACAACAATTCAGTGACTTACGGATGGGAAGGTTCTTGAGTGGTTAGCCATGACAAAAATCTGTTACAAGCAAGCATTACATAGCCACTCACCATGAAATTCTGACTGAACATGAACAATTTTTAGAGGGAACAGTCAAATATTCCACAATCAAGGAGTGCAAATAGACATATGGCTGCAATTAAAGCAAAAGGTAAAGGTCCACAATGCAGAATAAATCAGTAGTGTAAACATTTTACAGCCCTTTTTATTGTTAATAAATATTGTAAGGAAAAAAAAAACATAATGGGCTTTCTCAGCAGTACTTCTGTAACTCAAAAATTACCCACGTGACATTGTAAGAAAACACAGATCTAGCATTCCCAGATAATCAGCATGTACTGTGGTGTAATTGATTCACCTGAGTGTTTAAATCTCTTTAAACGTTTGTGAACAATAAAAAGTAATCAATAATATAAACTAATGCTTTTAATAAACCATCACTTCAGTAACACTATGATCAGGACTCTTCATTTCTTCTGCAGAAACGTGGGTGCTTATCTCTCACAAACTAAACTCACCAAGCAAATTGTCCTTGGGAATTTCACATTTCCACTACCATATTTCCCTGACCCACTATGACCAGGACTCCTATTCTTTCTTTTGCAGAACTGTGCCTATCATGTATGGCAGCTAATACTCTTTCACATGTACAGACCCTACCTCAAACACCAATAATGTTTATATACCTTGTACATCCAAGCTGTGTTTTTTGTACTCTCCCTGTTTGGGTGTATGTCTTGGATTTGAAGTCAAATTTGTCAGTTTATGTATCCACATTATCCAATCAAACAGTCCTACCGCATGAAGGTGTATAAACTAAAGCAGAACCACCACGAATTCATAATGTTTTATGTTTATTTCATTTTTACAAATCAGGAATATCCGGATGACTGTTTAGTCCTAATCTTTGACTGACACAGGTGTTGCCGCTACTACACCTCACAACACTTCATCTCGCTTAAGTCCAGTGTGTTGGCTCCTCTTCTGCTGAAAAAGATCGATGCAACATAACAAAACTGGCAGTAACAAATCCAGGAATGATTAAGCAGTCACAAATGATTATCTATGTATTTTATAAATACCAGAGTTTGCATAATAAATAATCGATTTGCATGCAGATCTACTGCAGTTCCGTATAGCCGTTTTTCCACTCTTAGTGATGTTCTGTAAGGTCAGCAGAATCATGTTTATCTCCTATGATAGCAGAAATGAAAATGTATTTGTTTTGTACCACACTATCTTTCCCCAAGGACTAATACTAAGCAATGTGATGAGCTGCACATTAATTGAAGCACTTTCAAAATATCCACGCAGTTACTAAAATCACTCAATTATTGTTACCTTTTGCATATTTCATTTCAAATTGCATATTATTGTTGCATGCACTGCTTATCGCACACGCACACACAGTACATTTGTAATTTCTCATTTCTTTCTTGTACCATTCCACCAACAAAGAAACTGCAAGGATCCGTCATTCTGTCAAATACCCTGTCATCTGAAGGTGATCTGAAGAAGCTGTGAAGCCAAAGCTTTGTTTATTAACCATCCCCAGAAAATACCAGCAGCAGTAGCTGAACGGAGAGGAAAAGGTCTGACATTTCTTTGCTTTAAATCATTTTCAAGTGGTGGAAAAGTCCAGTGACCTTTCAGTAAGGACGAGAAGCTCACTGTGGATTAACCTCGCCATCATTAATAGGCTTGACCAGATAAGAATGTGAGAAAATATTGCCGCACCATATAAGGATAATATGTACTAAAAGATGTAAAAAAAATTCAAGAGTATGAATTAAGACCAGTATGTGTAGTTCTGGGTGAAGTAATCAAATGTTCTGTTTATTTAACATTCTAATCCTCGCTTAACTCAGATGCTTCTTGAGGACAGAGTGATTCCATGGCACTTTAGCACTTTCAAAGACCAGT
>JAYJMA010006961.1:0-12873 GCA_036873895.1 Parotocinclus cabessadecuia | reverse complement strand
AATGTACGCTCTAGGACTGGATCTACAATGTACACTCTAGGACTGGACCTACAATGTACGCTCTAGGACTGGACCTACAATGTACGCTTTAGGACTGGACCTACAATGTACGCTCTATGACTGGACTCTGGACCTACAATGTACGCTCTATGACTGGACTTACAATGTACACTCTATGACTGGACCTACAATGTAGGCTCTATGACTGGACCTACAATGTACACTCTATGACTGGACCTACAATGTAAGCTCTAGGACTGGACCTACAATGTACGCTCTAGGACTGGATCTACAATGTACACTCTAGGACTGGACCTACAATGTACGCTCTAGGACTGGACCTATAATGTACGCTTTAGGACTGGACCCTAAACCTACAATGTACGCTCTATGACTGGACTCTGGACCTACAATGTATACTTTAGGACTGGACTTACAATGTACACTCTATGACTGGACCTACAATGTAGGCTCTATGACTGGACCTACAATGTACGCTTTAGAACTGGACCTACAATGTACACTCTATGACTGGACCTACAATGTAGGCTCTATGACTGGACCTACAATGTACGCTCTATGACTGGACCTACAATGTAGGCTCTATGACTGGACCTACAATGTACACTCTATGACTGGACCTACAACGTACGCTCTATGACTGGACCCTGGACTTACAATGTACACTCTATGACTGGACCTACAATGTACGCTCTATGACTGGACCTACAATGTACACTCTATGACTGGACCCTGGACCTACAATGTACGCTCTATGACTGGACCTACAATGTACGCTCTAGAACTGGACCTATTGTCCAATCCCAGGGCGGAGCGGTCTGCATGGGTTTACTCCGGGTACTCCGGTTTCCTCCCACAGTTTGAAGACATACGTGCTAGGTAAATTGGTTTCTCTAAAGTGACCCTTAGTGCATGACTGTGTGTGTGTGTGTGTGTGTGTGTGTGTGTGCGTGCACTACGATGGATTGGCGCCCCGTCTAGGGTTGTTCCTGCCCTTGCACCCAGAGGTGCCAGGTGGGCACCGGCCGGCCCACGGCCCCATATGGATGGATGGGTACAGCCCTGGGGACATCACTCCCAACCATAACTCTGGTTTGATACATAGTTCCGCTGATGAGTTTGGCCGTATTTAGGAACACACATGCAAAACATAAATGCTTGGAAGGATTAAAAAAAAACCAAAAACTTCTGATGACTGAAACCGATGCTGTCACTGCGCTTCTATCAAACAGGGTTGGAAATCTCCCCGGATCGGCATGGCGTCATAAACTAGGTCGTGTGTTTCGCTTTATCAGCATGAAAGCAGTCAAGAAATAAATAAAGTAGGGCGTTGCGGCGTCCCCATTAAGCCCGTTTGACTTTGCGACCGTTCGTCTTTAATTCCCGGGTTACGGGTGACATTTCGAAAACGGAGACGGCGCGGACAATCAGCCTCCCCACTTGAGTGCGGAAGCCATCCAGTGAGGGCCTCTCCACGGCACTCCATTACGAACGTGAAAGAGTCGAATGACAGAGACGGCTGCACTTCAGCATGCAGTCCGCATAGCCGGCGAATTTGCCGGATGAGGGACAAACGCCTCTGTCATCTGACGGGCTGAGAGGCTGCAGAGCGCTGCCATCTTTATTGGCACCTGCAGTCAATCAGGTACCACTGGCTGCCGCTTCCATGCCAATGAGCCCCAATGGCATCGCAAGGAGAGACGGGGATGCGCGAATATGTCATAGACAGCTGGCAGGTTAGTACTGCGGGGACGAGCGCTCTGCTAAGAGGATCAGCGCGGATCAGGCCGGGAACTCGCAATCCTGTCATATGCTGAAAACCACATGCAGCTGAGTTTATCACTGAGAGATAAGCCTGATCAAATCATTTACGCAAAACTGAGCCTTACGGCTCGTTCTTTGTCCCAGTGCGAGAGAAAAAAAAAAAAAAAGAACTTGTCACCATGGCAATAATAGTAATAGATACTGCTCGGTATTAAAAACACAGACGTTCGGCACGATCAAGAATTTCTCGATCGAGAGCGAAAATAGTTCAGTTAGGAACCGGGGTAAAGATTAGAAAGCCCAGGATTTGGGGTCGGAGGCAATGTGGAGAAACAGTAAACAAGGGCAAATGATCCGATAAGTATGAACTGTTTCATAAATAAGGATTGGGTGGGACTAGGGGGTAAGACACTGGACTTGTGGACCAGGAGGTCCAGGATTCAAACCCCACCTCTGCCAAGCTGCCACAGTTGGGTCCCTGAGCAAGGCCCTTACCCCACAATCGCGTGGATTGTAAGACTGTATCAAGCGGAAGTCGCCCTGGATGAGGGCGTCTCCTAAATGGCATAAATGTCAATGGATTCATGTTTCTGTGGCATTATTATTGTTATTTGTGTACAAACGTTGTGAACTGGATTCCAATTAACGTGTCGTCAAATCAGGGCTATCAATATGCAAGCGTTATAATGTCATAGACAAAAGGAATAATTCGCTGAATAACAATAAACAAATAAGTAGTACTAGTTATCACTACTGCAAAAGTTACGAATCAAACAAGCACCAGCTCAAATCGGGGCGATATTTAACCCTCGAATGGCTAGTCATGCCACTCGTAGGCTAAGAGCGTCTCTTAGAGGACAAGGCAAGCCAGAAACGGAGAAACGCATACCATGAATAACAACGAGAAACACAACGCTGAGGCCACCCAAACCAACAACGGCGGCGGCACGGGCCAAAGTGATGTACGGTGCCCCACAGGGGTCAGAGCTGGGCCCGCTATTATTTTCCCTGTGCATGCTCCCACTCGACTCAAGTTATTTGTAATAATGGAATCCGTTGCTGCTGCTATGCAGATGACTTACTACACGATGCAGTGACGGGCTGCCCTGTGAATCTATAAACAAACACAACTGCATTACAAAATACCGCGTGACAAGCCCAGATAAAAGCAACCAAGCCACAGCACCTTCGTGACCTGCTACAGTCCTGGGCATGAGTGGCAGAGGCAGGTGATAGTATTCAGGTGAGCTAGAGTGTACGTTTAGTCTGTTCGGTAGGTAAAAAAAAGCCCCTTGGACAACGCTTAAAGAAAAGAACAGTAGTCGATACATGTATTACATTTGAAGTTTCAAAAAAGTACGTTTTTTATGTTTGTTCATAAAAATGCGCGCAAGTATTTAACATCCATATCGCGTTCCCTCGAGTTCTAACTTTTGAATCGATCAAAAAAAAAAAAAAAACTAAGCGCGGCATTTGCAAAGCATGCGTTCGACTTTAAAAAACGCTTAGGAACAGAGAGATCACGACTTCTCTCGCCGTCTCTTTGTTACCCAGTGTACCCAGTCAGGCATGTGCGATGAAGGCTATGGGCAGGAGGGGTCGGCAATCAGAGATGCGGCGCATGATTAATTCAAGCCTTTCCGGCGCGTCACTTGAAGTCCGTGTTCAAAACCCATCGTGACAATTGGCGGCACAGACCATAAAAGACTTTTGTTCAGGGTGGGACGGGGTTGGGGTGGGGGTGTGGGTGGGGGTGGGGGTTGCGGAGGGCTGACGAGACAAAAAAAAAAAAAAACGCTCATGACCTTCAAGTTAGTGATAAGAGTGGAGGGGATGGCGGCTCGGCAGAATTTCGAAGATGAAATCCTTGAAGTGCTCCATTGGAGAGGGTAATAAGCAAGGCAGACCTCGCCTTTTTCCTCCATGATCGCGGCAATCGTGACGGGACGGACGAGGCGCTGAGAGGGTCGTGAAGGGAAAATGTGCTGATTTGACGACAGCGACGAGAGGCCGGACAAAGAGCTGCTTGACTCTGTCGTTTCAAAAGAGATTTATTGATATTTCTACGGCTTATATTTGATGTGTCAAATACGACCGTCCCGCTCCGTTAGCTCTGGATAGACGGCTTACGCACACAGTCGCCGTTCCCGGACAATACGTAGCACTTGCTTGGACGGTACGGGGTTTGTTGCTTGCTTGTTCTTAGATGTGAGAAACCCTCAACGAACAGCTCAAATCCAGGTGGTATTTGAAGAGATGGATCTGTATATCAAAAGACCTCCAGCCCAAAAGTGAATGCTACATAAAGGCAATACTGTGGCTAGAACAAAGAATGGCCACATTGTGTTGGATTAAACACAATGGCTGTATTAAAAGCATTCATTATTGTTACTATTAGCGCTGACGTTTTGAGATTTGGCAACTCGCAACCCTCTGATTGGGAGCCCCGAGCCAGTCCCACCCACGCTGGTTGTTACAGCCGGTGAAATGGTTGGCGTTAGCAGTAGCTGCTGTGGGTCGACAGTTTAGTAACGTTTAAATGCGATAATATTTCAACTTTGCACCCATAGTTATGCTCCCTAAATCACTAGTCTCGGGGTGCTGCATACTATATATACTATATCTCACAGAGCTGGGTACACCCCTCACAGGTTTGTAATTATTTTATTATATCTTTTCAAGCGACAATGCTAAAGATATGGCACTTTGATCCGATGTAAAGTAGTCCGTCTAGAGCTTGGATAACAGTGTAAATTTGCTGTGCCCTTAAAAATAACAATATACTGCCATTAATATCTAAAAAACTGGCAACGGGGGGCTCATAGGGGGCGGCCTAGAGCGGCCCAGCAGCAAGAACGTCCCGGGTTCAATCCCGGGGTGGAGCGGTCTGGGTCCTCCCTATGTCTGCGTGGGTTTACTCCGGGTACTCCGGTTTCCTCCCACAGTCCAAAGGCATGAGTGATGGGTTAATTGATTAGTCTACATTTTTAATGACTGGTGTGTGTGTGTGTGTGTGTGTGTGTGTGTGTGTGTGTGTATACATGACTAGTCTCGAGATGAACGTGTGTATGGATATAACCTTGCGTGTGCCGCTAAGATGGCCACCGATGCCGATAGCGACGTTAAAGAAGCCAAACACGCAAACAAACTAGCAAGCAAGCATCATAGGTGCGTACAGCCTTAAGTGAAAATGCCCATATCGTGCCCACTTTGACAGGGGGAGGGAAAATGGCTGAATTGGTGGCCAAAAAAAAAAGCTCATTTACTCATTGAGGGCCCCCTGGTGGATTGGAGTAAACATGCACAGGCGCCCAACCCTACCCTGGCAGCGTAGCTCGTACCACTGTGATCCTGTACGCTCTCTGAAGACACATTTAAGCCCGAAAACGATCAGTCCTGATCTAACCGAGCACCTTTATCCAAATTAAGTTGGCCGCTCGTCCTTGTATGGCACCCTGTCAAGGCCGCTTAAAAAATGTGACACGACGAAATAGCGAGAGCCAAAGTCAAGCGAAACCCAGTCATGACTGACTGGAAGAAGGTCCGAAGCCAATCCCATTTCGTCCCGACCCGGGAAGCAGCACCTGGGAAATGAGTTCGCAAACACGACCTCTGCCCTAGTTCTCATTTTGTATGCCTTGTAAATTTGGCGAGGGTCATTTGGTTACAGTCACTCTCCCAATGATGTACGGTTCCACCGCCTCCCATTTCCCCCATCTTATCCCTTGGGCTTAATGCTGGAAATTCAGATTACGGTTACCGTTCGTGCCACGCTTGTCCTGCAGAGCTAAGCGACTTGATATTCGATTCCCCAGAAATCCCTGCGAGACAGATAAATGCAGTTTCCACACTTTCTCTTGGCTATTGCACCATGTTGTGACATACCAGTGCAGCAGGCTGTGTTGTGTTGCATTATAGAGGGTTCTAGGAAATCAGATTAACCAAGAGTTTTTCGGCCCTAATGGCTTGGTTGGCAAATGCGCTGTCAGTTCCTCCCTTCCATCAAAACACTAATGCACCTGCGAGCTTCAGGTTAGCGTGGATGGAGTGGTACTTTATTTTTCTTCTGGGAGGCCACTGACGTTTGCCCAGAGTAGCCATTATGTTCTGAAAACTGTGAGAATTCGATACGGTCATCCCAGCATTCCTAAAACAGCACGTGCAAGGGTGGCCTAAGACTTTTGCACAGCGCTGTACATGACTATTCCAAATCCCCGACGTCTGCGTGCAATCCAAAGCCGCTACACCGCGCCTTACATGAATCATTTTCAGCTCACAGCTTGGAAGGACTGAGATTTCGACTCTCACTGAGCCTCTCATGAGCACATCTAAATACTTCAAGCTGGGCTTGAAACTTTTTTAACCCTTGAGAAGAGGTTCTAGACTCCTTCATGAATGTGACCTAGAACAACCACAGAATTCCCCCATTTACATTCACAGCATTTAGGAGACGCCCTTATCCAGAGCGACTTGCAATGGATTAAGGGCCTCGCTCAGGGACCCAACTGTGGCAGAGGTGGGATTTGAACCCTGGACCTTCTGGCCCATAGTCCAGTGCCTTAACCACTAGGCCTTAACATCCGTGCAGAGCCGCTTGACCTCGGCGATTTAGGTGGGTTTCCTGCTTCCGCTGGATTTCTGCTGGTTTCTACTGGTGCATGGTCGGTTAAATCACTTTGACTGGGCCTTAATGAATGACTTGATGAGTGGACTGACTCGTGCATGAATAACCCAGGGTAACTTCCAAGCAACTAAAGGTCCCTCAGACAACGAAGAATGTTGATGTTGATGAGTCCTCCGTCACCCAAACCCCGATCTTCGCTCTAAGCCCCTAATATACTGTAGCCATAAACACGAGACGGCATGCGAAAAGCCCCGCCTCCGTAACACCCGGGGCTAAGGACGCTTCGCCACGTGTCCCCGCACGGGCGCGAAGACCTCCCCCGCGCCCGCCATCAAACTCCCAGTCCCTACCACGCGGCCGCGCATTGTTTATTTTGCCCATATGGGAGCGTTTGCTCTCGCCAAAGCAGTTTGGAGGCGAGGCTCGTCCTCGTTTACTTCCTCTGTACCCTAATGCATGTTTAATAGGCAAGATCCATGTCTTAAATCGAGGCCATATTTTATTAATTGCACTCGGCGGGTCTGTTGACGCTGTCTAATATCCTGTAACCACTTTATTAATTCATTGTCTTGAAAAGTTGTGCGGCGGCGATGCTTCGGTAATGGAGAGCAATTTGCTCGTAATGACGGCCGGACGGCCTGACGTGCGGACGGCGCTGTTTTATAGCCGTTTCTCCTGATCAGCGTTTCTTAAGTAGCTCGGCCTTCGAGGAGGTAGAGCTGATTGCTATCGAAACGGCTATTTGTTAGGACGTACAGTAAATAAAGTAGATAAAGGAGCGTTGTGCCGGACCTTTTTAACTGTCACTACGCGAGGAACGAGTACGGGCGCTGCGCTATTAAAAGACGTAGCGGGCAAATGCAGAGACAAGAACGAGAAACTAACGGGCGATCTCTCAAAGCCAAAGCCATTCTCAACGCCCGTGTTATGACTTCATTAAGAAATGTGTGGCACGGCAGTTCAGCTAAATCAAGGGAAGGGAAAAAAAAAAAAAAAAAAGGTCACCCTTTCCAAAATGACGTTCTCCCATAAGGGCAAATAATAATGCGTTCCTTCCATTATGTAAAGCCCTCGCTATTGTCAGGGTTTGACTGTAGGCTTTCGTGGGCTAAAGCAAGGCCATTGTGCACCAAACCCTGCTGTCAGTCCCACAGTGATGTCTGCGACCGGAACTAATTGAAGGCCGATGCCACAGGGGAAAGCGGAAAGAGGCGGAAATTCAAAAGGAAAGCTCCCCGGACGCGGCGGCCTAAAATCGCATTTCCCCGCGCTGAGCCGCTCAGGACCGTCGGAGGAAATCGGACAGGCGTCCGGTCGCATCACGGTCGCTCGGGACAGTTTCTCGAACGTGCGGGGACACCTTAGCATCCGGGCCGGTACGAGTACGTTTTACCGGTGGTGTGACAGATCCCCAAAACAAGCCCAATCTTAGAATTGTCTGTCATGAAGAGGCAATTTGTGGCTGTCAGTCGGCGAGAAAGCGCCTTGAACCGCATTAAAATGCTCGATGCACCGCGAAACGGTGCGCCGGCGGCCCGAGGCGGCGTACAAACAGCCAGGTAATCATCACTAGCGTGATTTGTGTGGCCCCGCTTCGGAAGGCCTGCTGATCGAGCGCAGATATCCGGCGCCTCCAATTACATTTGTAACAGGCCCGGGACAAATTAGTACCTCTGCGCTGCGTGCGTACGGGCCGTGGTACGATTCGAGGCGCGCTTCGAAAGGGAGACCGACTGCCATGATGCATTTCCGAACGACTTATATAGAAGGATCCACAGGGAGCTAATCAAGGCTGCCAGGCAGGGTGGAGAAGTCGACAGAATTTGCAGAACCTGATTTGACTGCTTCACTACGCTCCACTTCTCAAGAGCACACCGCTTTTCACGCCGGCTGAATTCAAGTCAGGGTCACTGCAGGATCGAAGCCTATCTGGCAACGCAGGGCCATAAGTACACTCGGGTACACTTTAGCAGGCAGAGGAACAAAGGATTCGAGGACTCGAGGACTCAAGCCCAGGTCTCTGAAGCCGTAGGCGACCGTAATTCACACAGCATTGTTAAAAGGGGGTTATCCCCGAATAAGGGCGAAAAAGTGGTCTGGTGATTAAAACGGAAAATGGAAAGACATTACGGAGTTGTCATCCAACAAACACAGGCCGACGCCGCGTTCATTATGACCGTCTTGGCTTCGCTTTGCGTATCATTTGAGGAACAGGCGTTAAAGCAGCGCGAGTCGTTTCTCGAGGCATCATTGGTTATTGGTGAGGTCCTTTCTCTCAGCCAGATGCTGGGACTGCTCCTCAGGTGGACCTTTGCCATGTCAAGGTCTGGCGGTGCACCTAGAGAACCTCCTTCTTCCCACTCTGACCAGGATAAGCATGGGTGTTTCCCCGAAGAGTAAATCCAGAGGAGCTGGGCTTTGTGGCAAGTTCCGATCTGTGAAACTTCTCCTGTAGGTTTGGCTGCAGAATTTGAAGCGCGCCTGAACCTGACCTGGCCAGCTCACGGACAAGTTTGCTCAGTCCGAATCACAGATTGACGCTTGACCAGGTCCGGTAATAGCTCCCTATGGGGGTATTTTTCAGCAGGGCATCACAGGTTTGCTGGATTTTAGCCACCTCACCTGGAGCGTGATATAATGGAATGGGACTCTGGGTGGGTGCTTTCGGTGTAAAACGGCATACGTTGCAATCAGGGTTGGCTTAGGAGCACTGGAAATGATGCCAGGCTTCCTCTAACGTTACGTCTTCAGAAATTCCTCGGAATTGGTTGGACCAAACACACAGTTAAGCACCTGAACAGAACTCAACCTCCACCAACAAAAACTGCCTGAAGACCACTGAAGACTCTGTACTGAAGGGCTTTTACATTTGCTCAATTAGCTCTTACAATCCCAGCAGGTCTGGGTCGCCTTGGTCAAGGACCCAACGGTCGCCACATGGCAAATGTAAGATTAGAACCCTGGACATTCTGCCCAACACAGTCCATTTTTGCTGCTTTTTAAACTGGTTCTAACTGGAACGTTCCCCTTGAACAGATCCCTCAGCGTTTCAGTAACACTGTAGGTTGGAAACTCTAGAGCTTGAACTGCAAAACTCTTTCTACGGAAGGTTTTTCGCAAATCATTGTCCAAATCAGTGGAAGGGTTGGAGCTCAAGGAGATCTGTTCAGCGCGATAAGTGCTAATGAAGGTCAAACACCCAAAAAAAAAACCCACAAAAAAACAAATTAAACTTGATTTAGGACCTCATTACTTCCACAGGCTAGACTTTGGAAGGACGCGACGTAAACCAAGGAGACTGGGAGAGATAGGTTGACTGGTGTAACAGCAGGTGGGAAACGAGATAATGGATGACGGGGCGTGGTCAGGGCCGTTTCTGAGCAGGAACTGAGGAAAACAAAAATGCGCTTTTCCATGCAGCTGTAATAACCCGAGACAGGACATGGGCGGTCACATTTCAGCAGCAATGGTAAACGTTTCGTAATTTACCAGCACCCTTCAAACAACGAAATGCTCCTTCTTTAGATCTTACTCAGAACAAACCAGTGGAACTGTGGCCACAAACGTTCCCACCGCCTGTGCGCTGAGAAAAACGCAGCCATGACAGTGACTTATAGGTTTGCTCTTACAGTCCAGTCGCCAAGTAATCTATCTTTGGTATTTGGGGCAGATCAAGAGCCATTTGTTCTGCACCAGAAGATGATCACAAGTGTCAGGGGAGGAACGCGGCGATGCCGCGGTTGGTGCCCGAGCTCTGCAATGCTTTGGGCTGCAAAGCCACAGGTCAGTCGGAGCAGACTACCCCGGACTAACTACTGCCCATCAGCAACAGCGACCCATACTGGGCCAGAACTGGACCTTTTGTGCAATGGAAGAATGTCGTGTGGTCCAAGGGAGTCCTTTTTACAGCACTCGAGCGGCCGGGTATCTTTAGCTGGGGACATAATGGCACCCAGCTGCACTGGGAGGAACAGGAGTGCGACGCACGGGGCATTCCTCTTCAGGGAAACCCTTGGAGGGGTCACTTAGCTTGGCATCCTTTTTGACACAACACCTGCATAAACCTAGTTGTGGACCAGGTGGTCAAAATGTCTTCTGAGTGAAAAGAACACAACTGGCAATTCGAAGGTCGCGGGTTCAATCCCAGGGCGGAGCGGCCTGGGTCCTTTCTGTGTCGAAGTCTGCACGTCCTTCCCGTGTCTTCGTGGGTTTACTCCGGGTACTCGGGTTTCCTCCCGCAATCCAAAGACATACGTGTTAGGTGAACTGGTGTCTCTAAAATTGGCATTGCCTATGCCAATGACTATGACTAGTGAAAATGCAAAACCCAATGCATTTTTTTTAAACTTTGCATTGTCCATAAAATTGATTCATGCCGGACGGGTCGCAGACCAAGCTTCCCGGGTTGCCTCCAGCCCTAACACTGCCCTTCGTTCCCTTATCCAGAGTGACTGATACAGTCTTTACACTATAAGACAGGACCGTAGTCCTTTAATCACCGATCCACCACGCCGGTCCTCGAGCAAACTTTGGAGGGGTTTCCCCGCGGCTTTAATCAGCACTGCAGTGGCCATTTATCCGCTCGCGGACGGTTTCCGTCCCGTTCGTGCATTCGTCTTAATTATTCTCCGAAACAAATGTTTTCTTATGCAACAAGGGCCCGACTACAAAAGGAGTACGCGATGCATCATTAGATCCCAAATAAAGGCACCATCAGAATACACTCAGAAAAAGACGGCCAGTCACGAAATAGTACATCTTGAGCTTTAAATCATAACGCCTGCAATCGTGTAAATCAGCTTGTCATAAAGCATAGTCAGACCACTGATTAAGTCAAATCACGAGGTCAAACACATTGCTGATACAATCGTTCAACCATCAACCGCCAGGCCTCCGCAGTGGAGCATGGTATCTTTGAAAAAAAAGGGTCAGGGGATGACCCTTATCCGAATAAAACCAGACCTCCTATATACCAGGGCTTCCTAAAAAAAGGTCCATAAGGAAACGGTTTGGCAACTGTGCAGCCTAGACAGGCAGATCGTTACTAGATTATTGAGCGGAACGTAAAGGGTCCGTGCCAAAACTGTTGGGACTGTTGGGTCCTTAAGCCTGAAATGCTTGGATTGTTAGACTGTAAGCACCAAACCTCGAGGTCAGGTCTGGACCCTAGAAGATTGTGAAATTGAAAACCAATCTGAATCAAAATGACTCTTGGGTCAATTTTTTTTAAACATCCCGTCACTGGATCCTCCTTTATACTGATGGGCAGGTATTCGAGATCTACTGACCAGAGGTGGAGGACTCGAGTCTCATGACCTGACTCGACTCATACATTGCTCATACTCCGGCTCAGTATCTCTTCTACAAGGATTCATCATGAAAGTGGCTGGAAATGAATGGCACGGACCCTCCGGCCAGCCTGGGACTGGGGGGGGCGGGGGGGGCGGGACTACGCTACACAAAAGAGGACCTCGTCCTCAAGCCATGAAAAAGAAGTCTCGCTGTGCTCCTCAAAAACCCACTCGCCCGAGGCAAGATATGAGAGTTACTTAGTACTGGGATCCATTGATCAAGCACTGGATGTAGAGGTGATGCTTGTCTAGTCAGGTCCTAGTCGTGGGGGCTAAAGGGTGGGCTGGCCCCTCACAGATGTGTTGTACAGCACCCCCGAGGGCAACCAATGAGCCACCGGTCAATTTTGTGGTATGTTTATAAACAACCGTGTCATCGTTGTCTGTCTTTGTTCGCCTTGCTCGGGGATTTCCCATTCAGTGGCCATTTGCCCGCCCGATCAAGGATGTTCACCTTTCAGACAAGAGAGGGCCTTCGACAATAACGAATCCACGCTTTCCTATCCTAATCCTCATTTAATTTTAAAGCTAAACTGTTTAATCTCCCTGGCTTTTATGGCTAATGAGATTAAAAGTACAGGCACATTCTGTTATTTTAAATATAGGGACAGCTATTTGAAAAAGGGAGGGATTTAAATCTAGATTCTCAATAGCATGTGTGCTCTTAATGAATACATTGCCCAGTAATTTTATGGCCCAACCAGCGTGAATTACCAAGCAATACGATGCCGGGTGCATTCATTATATTTCTAATAATGGCAAAAGTTTCCGCCGGCTTGTTAGGAATGCACTTCACACCTTCGAGGTGGATTCTGAACCTCAAATTTGGAACATAACACCTGACGGAAGAAGGCTGGAATGCATTTACATTCGCTTTAATGGCCTCGAGCCTCTGGGATCTGCGTCTCTGAGCAAGAAGTTTAATTCTTAAAATATTCCGAGTTTACTCTCGAAATATTAAGAGTTTATTCTCAAAGTATTACACGTTTATTGGTAAAATCTTACGGGTCTATTCTCAAAATATTGAGAATTTATTCTCAGAAAAGTTTATTCTTGATTCATTACGAGTTTATTACTGAAATAATTCGAGTTTATACTTGAAATATTACAAGT
>JAYJMA010006950.1:0-12874 GCA_036873895.1 Parotocinclus cabessadecuia | reverse complement strand
ATTTCTTTTAAACATTCTATATCTGTTCAAATAAACTTAGCCATAAAATTCTTATGGACTTTCTTTATCTTTGTAAATGGGCAAACTTACAAAATCAGCAAGGGATCAAAATTATTGCCTCCACTATACACAAAGAATCAGAAAGACAGAGATGGTGCATGTATGTATGTATGTATTCCACATTCAGACCGCTCCTACCAAATGAGTCTTACTGTAAACACGCAAAAAAAACAGAGCAAAATATCTTCTGATGTGTTTGGTTGGTGTGAAACTGGAATCATTATGATTCACTATAGGAGGTTACTGTACATCAAGTTTCAAAGATCTAATACAAATTAAAACTACAAATTAGCATCTTGTACAAATCAGAACTAACTTTTGCTAACACAATATAGTACTTCAAATGTAAGAAATATAATGCATGTGTCAATTGTTTGTCTATTAATAGTTCCTATACTCATCTTTGATAATACATCCATTCCTCCACTAACTGGACATACAGTTATGGATGTTTATATGGGCTTTTCAGCTGCTGCTTACATAATCCTATTTTTTAGATTAGACTAATAGCAGGTGATTATTTTAAATCAAATTTAGTGTCATGACAGACATCCTTTTGCTGTATTAATGTTCAGTCACTTTGTGGTATCTGCACAAAACTACACTAATACCACCCTGCATGTTCTTTATGCACTTCAGAGATAAATTGAAAGAATAAGCTTTTAAAGTTTATTGTACCATGTATAATACAAAATCAGCACAAGTCATAGCCTAGGGACAAGCACCACTACAATAGAATAATAACATCAAAAGATCCAGTCCTATGTACATAACTTGTATTGCATGTCACCTCTAGTGTGGCAGCACATGGTAGGTTTCCAGAATTATTACAAACCTCTTGGTCAATTTTGTGAAGCATTGCAGGGTTGTTGTATTTTTCTGGGTTGTCATGGAAACAGACCATGCCATCCTTTTGGTTGATACTGGCATAAATCTCTCCATCTTCAATCTGTGACAGGAGTATAAGAACAGTTACAAGGTCAAAAAGCATATTAAAAGTGATTCATGTTGAATTCAGAATTCTGCTGTATTCAACTATAACCCAGACAGAGGTGGTGCATGTGTGCACTTCGTTTTCCCCGACTCAGACTACTCCTATACGATGGGTCTTACCGCAAATGCACAAATAAATAAAGCTAAATGTCTGATGTGATGTCCTCTGACTAAAAGTACAGAATGTTGAAGCTCTAGTGAAGTGAATACTCTTAACAGCAAGCTCTTGTAGGTTAACAATAATACCTAGCAAGTAGTTACTAAGTAATTACCTAGCACAAGTATAGTTACCAACTAAGGGTTAGTTCAAACCACTATGTTTGAATATGTGAAAGTCCAAATTGCAAATGTTCTCTCAGTTTGACCAAAAAAGGTTCTTGCTATGTGAGACACTGGGTAGTTTGTGGTCGGGTGGGGAAAAAAAAAAAAGAAAAAAAAGGAATAGTAGGGCTCCAGAGGATCAGGTACAAAAGGTGAAAATAGATGAAGATGGCCTGAAAGTCTGTCCCCACTTTAAACAGAACGTTCATACAAAAGGTTTCGCCTGGCTCTCACTCCCTCAGCTCTCTCTCCACATGAGGTGAACCCTTACAAGACCCAGCCCCCCCCCAAAAATTTGTTTACCCATCCCATTTTATAGGACAGGCCCCACACTTGGACTGAACCTTTCCTTCCAGGTGTGACCATCCTAAATTTTATCATAAAAACAATTAACAAATAGCAACAATTTCTTTAGGACACAAATAAAACAACCGGTATTACATATTTTATGCACATCCATCCCTCATACACTTTTCTTTTTCCTGATCTTAACTCTTAATCCCTCTCCCAGGAGCTGCCCATCTGCCCTACTGCACATCCTATGGGTTAGCTTAGTCTATGCTGCCTCCCTTTACCAAACCTACTACCAAAGACACAACCAGTCTTATCAAATAAACACTCCTTCACAAACTCACACATACAGTGGTGATAGGCAATGCCCTTGTCTCACCACACTATGTAAACATGTCTTCTTTTAAAAAAAATTGGACAGGATGATAGTTCTACTTGCTCACCATGTGTAGAATGTATTTCTCAGCTTCCTGAGGCCCAGAGAGTTGCACGCGACTAGCCATGTCTTGTAATGACAACGTTAGAAAAGTCTGTGCAACCAGAAGGGCAGAATAAAACAACAGATCATCAAGTATGTAGTTAGAAATAAGGTCAAGAAAATTAAAGTAGTAGCAAAATAGACTAAAACACTGCAGTCTTAACACATATATTATATATTACACTCCATCCCCAGCCCATGTTTATATGTAACTAAATTTTAGTAGCCCTGTGGTGGAGGAGACCTTTGTTAGCCTCTGGATATTCTTCTTGTAGAGTGAGGAAAGACACTGCTTGACCAGGCCCATATTATTGTCACGTGTGAATGTTTCGCTGTGCTTGTTGACAAGGCTGCGCAGCTCAGTAGGGTTGTTGGTGGAGTATATCTGTGCCAACTCATGGTAAACATTACTGAGGGGCTACAAAAAAAAGATAGTACTATTAAACATTTACATAACGAAACGATACCTTTAAATACCAAATACGATTTTAGATACTGCTTTTCCTAACTGAAACATTTAGCAGAAGTCCATGCCTTGACTCATAGCCTCACCTTTATGAACCTGCCCACTATCTGTGATGTGTATTTTGGAAGCTGCTGCACCTTGCCATGGAGAATGAGTGAGACCAGAATGTACTTTTTATAAGCCTCAAGCATGATGTGACTAACTGCCATAGCTGGAGTGGTTATTGCCTGAGGAGCAAAAAGCATACAATTACAAAAATCTTATTTATAGCATTTAATTTGCACCACCTATGGTGTCCAATTATAAATATAGAGTCTCAACTCAGGTTTGAAACATGACACAAATGGTTCCTCTTACCATCACCTGCAAATGCATAATTAACCAGCAGAATTATTGTGACGTTTACTTGCACAATATGAGATAGATCGATCTTAAAAATTACAAGGCTAAAACAAACCTACCTGCTCAAAAAAATAGAGTGCCCGTTCAAAGTTCTTCAGACCCGTGTAGATCATACCACCATAATAGTAAAAGCACAGAAAGTGTTTTGCATCATACGCGCCATTCTCCTTGCATATGTCCATCATGTCAAGCTCCAGGAAAGGAACTGCAGGCTTGAAGCATTTTGCCAGGAGACATAACTGGTAAAATACAAACACATCAGTTTCTTAATTGCTTGATCGACTGGGTGTTTTAAAACTCTTTATTTATCTTTAAAAAACTTCATACTATTTAACTGTTCTAAATCTTACAGTTCTAGACAATATATTTAAATATGTTTTAGAATTTAGTCTGGGTTTGGGATAACATGCTACAGTAGTGTGGTTACTTTTTTAATGGAAACAGGTTTAAGTGCAGTACAGTTAAATATTTTGTAATCACATTACAGTTATTAATTATTTTTAATAACCAAATCATTAAACATTTCTTATGCTGTTTTCTGCATAATGTCTGCATGCTCTAATGTCCTGTCACAGCTTGTCATGTCACTGTGAATTGAAGTGAAGTGTTATTTTGACCTAGAATTAGTATGTGTATTAACTTATATTGAATGTTGTAGTGTTTTGCTACAAATACTACAAAACAGTGCATGAAGTCAGGTTATCCGTTGTGGGGTTTGTATGAAGGTGTGAATGTGACCATCAGTTTCTCCTAAAACCCATAAAACCAAACCCTCCTTTGCTAATTACAAAAGACTCAAATCCCAATGTAGGGTTTCCTAAAATCAAGTTTAGTGAAATTGTTACTGCTACATTCAATCCTAAATAACCTATTTAAAAATATTGTCTATTAACACTGTACTTTTTCAGATTTGCTTGTAGATTGAATTCCAGTATCTGTATGGGTTTTAAAATGCATCTTAAAGTAATGACTAATGAGAGAAATGTTCCAGGACAAAAGGGTCAAAGCAATCCCATTACAATTTTAGTTAAGCAATGAGTAATCAGTAATGGATTACTTTTTGAGTAACTACTCCAACACGTTTTAAAGTTGATCTTGTGCTTTCCCACCCTTTGCAGCTATAACAATTTGAACTCTTTTGAGAGGGCTTTCCACAAGGTGTAAGGTATTTGTTTATTAGAATTTTTGACTGTTCTCCCTGAAGCTCAGACACTGATGTTGGATGAGAAGGCCTCACAGTTCCACACTGAACTCTCTAATCCATGTCTTTATTAACCTTGCTTTGTTCACTGGTACACAGTCCCGTTTTAACAGGAAGGGACCATCCCCCAACTGTTCCAACAAGGTTGAGAGCATAAATGTGCTCCTTTCCATTAAACTAAATAGCTGAGACCAACTCCATTTTTTTCCGTGGCCTGCTACTTCGAGAACCAGTTGGTGTCATCATTGGAATGTGGGAAAAACAAGCAAACTCCATACTGGGATCATTACAGTCAAATAATGCTACAATGCCAGATACAATATCAAAATTTTCATTCACTCACCTGACATAAATCTGCATGAACAGAAGTAAGTTGATTTGTGTTCATCTGCATTTTGTCAATTGCTTGTTTAAGTATACTTATCCCACGAAGTGGCTGAAAAAGAAATACTTTAATTCTTTCAACTTTAAAATTGTCCACTCCCTGCAGCCACTTTTCATGCAGCACAAAGTATTTCACAGCAGCAAACAATGAACAGGCTTAGAAGGGCCACAGACCCCTCAACAGTGCCTTTCATATCCACTGCTAACAAAAATGAGCGGATATTTCAAAATGAAATGCAGCTTCAAGATATCCTTGTATGGTTCTCCAAGCTTCACATTCAGAGAAAACGTGTTACAGGAACATTGCAAGATCAGGGGACGTTTAGATAATCCATCATTTACAGAGTGCACTTTCACCAATTAAATAAAACTTGTTTTTGCATGTCATTTGCATTATAGATTGGCTTGTCGTTTGCTTTTCTGATGTTTTTGTTTAATTAAAAGAAAGCTAAAATGTTTCCTTTTATTAAAAAAAAAATCACTTCATATGCATATTTGAAATACCCCCTAATATTTGTGAATAGTGGTACATTACTGCTAATCTGGCCAACCATAGCACAAAACACTTACCTGTTTCCGCTCCACAAGGGCATTTGTCAACTGATGGCAGAGGCCAGCAACTGAGAACCAGGAAGAACCAGGAAAACGTTCATTACACACACAGTTAGGGCTGGGTGGTCTGACAGTATAGATGAATTCAGATAAATCTCTACTGGTAGACTTTTTACTACAGTCCTATCATTTCACATCAGTCACATCAGTCGTGTTTTGCTGCATGTTCTGCTGAGAATATAGTTATGCTGACCTCAAACAGAGTGGGCTGATATTTTACTCTGTTTATACTTGAGAACAACGAGAATGGATTACACAATAAAGGGAAAAGGATTCCATACACACAACTGAAGATGATGAACTTGTAAAAAGCAAGAAAAGCAAAATCTTCAAGACATTCCTGTCCGAAGGTACCAAAATTTGAGGACGCCAAGTCCCTTAATAAATGGCATAGTATTTGCACATGACCTACTCACATGTATAAAGATATGCGCTCCATTATGTCCATACTGATTTGTACTAGCATGAGGTAATGTCTTCTAGAAGATTACAAAGCACTTCTGTAAGTCGCTGTAGATAAGGGTGTCTAAACGTATGCTGTACATGTAAATA
Source organism: Parotocinclus cabessadecuia (assembly GCA_036873895.1). Taxonomy (NCBI): domain Eukaryota; kingdom Metazoa; phylum Chordata; class Actinopteri; order Siluriformes; family Loricariidae; genus Parotocinclus; species Parotocinclus cabessadecuia. The sequence goes on along the minus strand of JAYJMA010006950.1, from coordinate 7,114 downwards.
TTAGTGCCACAATGATGAGTCAAACCACTTCAGTGAATTATACGACCTGGACATGTGATCTGCTCTGCACAAACTGTGCAGAGATCACAGGACAGTTGCGGCTATCCCACAGGAGCACAGCTGAGGATGGGGTAATGAGGCAACAGTACTGCAAGCTTACATTATCTTGGAAATTTACTCAATATTAGTATTGGTATATCAATATCAATAACTTCCAAATTCCACATACACTGTCATGCAATTGACTATTGACTTTAGTGGTGTCTCTAGATGGCTATTAATAATCTAAATGCGATGTAAATCATTGTTACAAAGAGGCTACAGCAGGGTATTCTTCCACATCACTTCAATGTTCATCAATTCAACATAGTGCTCAGCACAAACACATGCTTTGCTTTTTGGAACATTCTGGATTTTAGGTTTCTTATTTGAAGATTTCCACAGACACGGAATCTGTGGACATGGAGGGCTGACTGTATTATTTTTTGTTGCTATTGTAACATTAAGTGTCTTATGTTTTACAGGTATATATTTTAACTGTTACATGGCATGTGTACAGTATGTTCACTGCAATAAGGTAAAAAATACAAATAAATGTAATGATGTGATGTCAACAGGTGATTATATCATGATCATCATAATGATTTGGTCCAAAAGCTGTATTCACAAAAGGCTGAGCCTTTGAGGAGCAAAGATAAACAGAGTATATTGCGTTTGTCAACAAATGCGTGTCAATCACGATCATTCAAGATTTCTTTTTATCAAAGATGTTTCACCACTGGCCTTGTACTTTTTCATAATATCTTGGAGAGTTCTTAACCTGATTGTAGTCATTTCAGTTTTATCGCCGAAGACGTTTTCTCTGCTTGTTCTCTGCTGTTTGATAAGCCCCCAAGAATGTATCAGAGGCACACACAAGCGTTAGTCCAATCACAGTTTTACTGAAAATGGTAGAGGCAAGAATCAGAGTAAAACCAACCAAGGTTAGCAACCCATTCCTGTTCTGTGGTTGTGCCCCACCAGTTGAGAACCACTGCTCTAGAAGACTCTGAAATTACCCTGAAAACACTTTTAAAACACTCTTACATCTAAAGACAAGCCAGTTTGGTGACAGATTATGATTTTGCAAAGACAGATTCAACTTGCAGATTCGCTTTAAAATCATTTAAAATCTATATATAACACCTCAATCTATAGAGGTATAAAAAAAATCTATAAAATAATAATAATAAAAGAAGTTTTATTTTCTATACAGTATTGCATTTCTATGTAATTTCAGTGCTTAAAACTGTCCATGTTTTTATTATTTGCCTTACCCTTTGGGGTGCACTAATTTATGTACAACATGTATACAAACCAGCCAATATAGCCCAAAATAGCCGAATTCCATTTAGGAATAAATGTAGCACATTAAAAAGAACTGTTTCTAGCAGTGTAACAATATTTTCTGTTCATGATTCGATTCACAATACCGAATTAATGATTCAGTTTTCTCACAGTTGATTGACATTGATTTTACATTTAATTAAAGGCATTCCCTTTTCACACTGCTCAGAAAAATTAGGGGATATTTTACTGGGAGCAATTTTTAGAGCAGTATATTTTTGAAGTGCAAGCAATGCACATTCCTATACGCATTTGTAAACAAAAAAAGGTAGTCTCCTGCAAATAAAAATTTCATACTTAGAACTATACACAAAAGTCTATATGGTATGGTATTCAAATATATAAACAATGTTTCTCATATAAAGACTGCTTTGATTTGTTTTGTATTCTCTTCTTGAGAAATGCATGGACGTCCCTGTAAAAGCTGTCATTTTAAAGGAATGAATGTTGTTCTAAAATCTTAATGTACTGCATTAATGCTGCCATCATAGAGCGATAAATGACCTTTGCCAAGGGCACTGACACAACCGCATCCCATGAAATACCCTGGCTTACGGACTTATAGGCAGCCCCCACATCCTCAGCTCATCTTTGCTCCTCAGAAATGTGCTTTGTGTGGATACAGATTTTCTACCAATTCATCATTATAATCACCTGCTGACAGTACATAATTTTTTAGTTTTACTTAGTTTTTTTGCATCACCAAGTTGTATCTCTTTGAATATGTTGCAAATTAGATAAAGTTAACCAGACACAACATGAAATACCCTGTTTGCAATGGCTTAGGTAAATGTAAGGAACATGGCATCTTCCATAAAGTCTCAACTTTATCTGATTTGAGGTTGTCTGGTTATATATTGAGAACTACACTAATATATCTAAACTATAAAAATGTCTTTTTTTTCCACAAACGTGCCCTACGGTAAGCAAAGAATGCAAGATCATTATTAGATGTGCGTAAAGAGAACTCACATATCCCTGTGATTACATCATGACACGATGATCTTTACACTCTTTTTTCTGTTTTCTTTATTTTGGTCAGATATCTGTAAAAAATGATTTTATCTGTATAATCCAGATACATATGGATTTTTTTGTGATTGAAGGCTATCCTGACCACACATACCTTGCTGTAACCTCTAGCACAAAAAAACCCACAAATTTCCCCTCGGGGATAAATAAAGTACTGATCTATGTCTAGCAAGACTCATGACTTTAATCTGACATTTGGGAATTTGTCTGTCACTGAGAAACTGCTTGAAAAGTTTTTACAACAAGCCCCAAAAATAACAAGAGACCAAAACATGGCATTTCTGTGGGAAAATAAAATACATAATCAAATTGTGAGGTACCAAGACATTCCTGCACCCTGGTTCCGACCTTGCACCCTATAATACTGATTCGGTTCTGGCTCCCAACGGGATCACAAATGTGAAACTTTTTACCCCGTGGAAACGAAGGTTACTTTGTTTAAACTGGCATTTGGAAAAAAGGTTTATATTGCTGCAATGAAAATATGTGACAAAAATGCACATAATTAAACAACAATGACTGTGCCACCCAATGCACTGTATTGGTAGTAAATGCACAAATTGCACTGAAATGGAGAAATGTGTACACTTACAAGTGTCTGTTGCATATCTGATGTGTTCCCCATTGCATGTGCTGATGAAGAGCTGGACTTGGGAGAACAATGTCTCAAAATCAGGTATGTTTGGCATGGTGAACTTCACAAATCTAAATGGTCAAAAAGAAGTTGGTTATGGTTGGGCTCCTGGAGCAAGCCACGTACAATCTAAAATTATCCCCAACATACACAAATCACAAAGGAAATTATTTGGATAGTACTAAATAGCTTAGTATAGAAGCATACAAGTCATACAAGTCCCTGCACAGCACAAAGGTCAAAAGTGGAATGAACTTAATATACATTATGTGGAAACACCCATATGAAATTAACACAGTCTTGACAACTAAACACAAGTTGTGGTAGAAGGTGGAAACCTATTACCCATGTCATCAACATGGTGACCATTGGATGCTGCCATCTTGGATTTAAATTCCCTTTTTCAATTGGAAAAGTAGCTGTGTGACACATCAAACTGGTAGAAAATCATGCTAGAAAAACCCATGATTTTCAATGATGATGGACTAATTCAACCTGACCTTTCTTCATTGATGGAACATTAAGAGCAGACCATAAAACAAGTCGGCTAGTTCACGACTAGCTTTGTATGGTGTTATCAGAGAATGTACCATTTCCCGATTTCTTCCAACAAGACAGTGATCAATGTGGAGTGGCCACAGAGTGAAGTCTGTGAAAATACAGACTTTTGCTCATCTTAAAGACAGAACTGTTAATGCTTGTGCTAGAACTCGTTAGATGTTTTGGAATGTTAATTTTGTTGGAGGCTAATCAGGAATGGAGAAAAAGATCCTTATTGCCAATTTTCTGGTTTTATATAAAATGACTCTTTGCACTTGAGAACCAATGTAAACATGAAGGATGAATTATTGCGTTTCCCTTCTAATTTCTCTACCACTTTGGCCTGTCACATGCTTACCATGGCTTTTGAAAAAGTGACATGGTGGTATTCAAGATGGCCACTAAGTTGGTGACGTGGCAAAACATGTTTCCCCCTTCCCCCAGAGCTTGTGTCTAAAGTGGAATCACTATCTGTCAAACTTTATATGGGTATTTCCTTACTCTTGGGTCACCAAATACATGATGACTTAGTAAGAACTTTCTTCTTTCTTCTTTGTCATTTATTTGATACATTTGTGTATTCACATATCATTCACGTGAATATTAAGAATAATGTTAGATCCTGCAGAACCCAGTGATTTTAAAATACAAAAGTACTTTACAGTGAAAAAGTGATTTACATTTGTGGCATTTTTTTTATTGTTAAATACAGCCTTAAGGCAAAACAAAATAGTCACAGTTTGAAAATGGTTTGACTTACAGCACAGCCAGCACTCCAAGCGAGTGCTCTTGTACATCCAGGGCTCCTAAGACAGTGTCCAGATGAGAGAGATTCTTCGCCAGCAGTTCACCACTGTTATTGATCAGCTCACACAGCTGAGTCATTTGACCTAAAAAAAAACAGTCATATACAAACTCATACACAATCAGATGGGCAGGAGCAACGCTACACCTTGGTGTAAAAACCTATATGCTGGTAGTAGTTTGATGTAGTGTGTGGTGTATGGTCTGAGCACTGACAGGCTGTTATATAAACTGCACACAGACTACTTTTCATTGTGTAAAAGCGTTATTTTGTGTTGGATGTTGTCCTATGAAAAGATGTACTTAAATATCTGCAGAAATGTGAGGGGTGTACTCACTTTTGTGATACACTGTACTTTGCAAGCTATGCCGCAAATAAGTTTTATTAGCATGATCAGCCATAACCCAAGTCTGATCAGTCTGACCAATTCAGTTCTGGTCACAAGCTTGCTGAGCGTGCGGCAGTTGGACAAACACAGCCACATTACTTTGACTAACTTTAATTCAGAATTTAGTTTATATGTGTAGCCTAATGTGCTTAAACACTCAACCATTAGCCTCATGGCGAGGGAGTGTTACATTCAAGTTGTGTTTTGAGTGCTGTTACTCTACTTATATAGTCTCTCCCCATTTATTTTGTACACAGCCATATCTTCAGCAAGGAGCTATTCAGTGTGTGCCATTTGCAAAACAGAGCAAAAATAAGTTGTGGAGGAATAGCACGAAAAACTAAACTTTAAGACATTTAAAACAGCATAATCCTACTGAGTCTGTGAAGTTTGAAAAAGCTAAGAAAGTTAAAGAGGTTAAAGCTAAAGCTAGTGGGAGCACAGAGCCAGGCATAAGCCAGCAGCCCCTGCTATATTTCATTAGCAATAAAACAGTTTCCATTATAATGAAAGCTGAACAAAAATGTTTCCGCATGCTGCAATTTATAATAAAAAAAAAGTTGAAAACGGTCAGTCATATTTATATCTTTTTTTAAATTAAGCATATGTATGTTACTATTTTACATTTCATTATATTTTTCTAATTATATGAGAAGTATTTTTAAATATCAGAAAGTTTATATAATAGTTGTATCAGATGAAAGTAGTCCTTATTGTGATAAACAGTATATCATTGTAAGGATAAAAATGGACCTATATTGGGTTATGAAAATTTGGTTATATCGCACCTACTAACCAGTGATGCAGTTACAAATTAAACAAAAAGTCTTGCATGTTTTTTGTGTATTAAATATATAAAATACTGCATAAAAATATGAATCTCTACATCCCTAGTCATGATATCTATGTTTTCCATTTTGGTATAAGAACAGCTCTGAGTTGATCCTCGTAAACAATAGATGTGTGTTAGACACTTAGACACAGCTCTACACAACACGGCATCTGGTAGACACTCAGACTTCTTTGAATGCAGGTAAAAGCAGGCCATTGACTGGCAGCTCAAAATTAGACACTTTTCCTGCATACTGATTATTTTATTCACAACACTAAATATGCTGTTAGCTAATGTACACTCTGCATCTTTCATTAATCAGAGATTAATTAATTAATCAGTTAAGCCAGGCTCTTAAGCCAACCAAGCTGCTGACACTGTATAACTCTCCCGAATACTCTAAATTCATGGTTGACAAAGAATTGATTTTGGCAAATACGTTTTATTTTTACAATTTCTTATGACAATTAATTATTTTCCACCATGAGAGCTATAGCTTGCTTAATGCGAATGCACACTCCTATCAAGATTCAAAGTACTGGGAGCTTTAATGTACTCCTCATAGATAATAAAACCTTTGAATATGAAAAAAAGCCATTAACATTGGATGAGAAACCAATATGGCGTTTACGAATCACAGTTTGTTTGTGTCCTTTGGTTTTAGTCTTTATCGCTTCACCGTATTTCCGTTGCACTCCTGCTGCTTTCCTTTCTAATTAAGAGTCTGTGAGCAATTTTATTTTGCTTCAGCTGCCATTTCCACATAAACCACGGTGTGCAACAGATATGAATATTATTGGATCTGTGGAAAACCACATACCTAAACCAGATGTTAAGTGTTGTTTCTCTGTCAAAATTCAGAGCATTGCTTTCATTATTCTAACTCTAATAACTTACAGGGTTGGTTGGGGGCAGCCACTCATTAATGTATCAGACCTTAACCCATGTGATCCTACCAATTCATGTATTGACAATGTGGGTCAAGGACCCTCAAAACCACCTCCAAGGTGAAAGTTGGATAGGGTAAGGGATAAATACCCGGGACTCCATATCAGCTTATAGAACTGAAATAGCAATGTAAAACATTGTCAAGAACTAACAAGTCATCAGGCCTTTAACTCAACATTCAAGCTGTACTGCTATGATCATACAAGTTCACCCTAAACAAAATCAGCACTATCCAAAATAAATCAACTTGGACCAACACGGAACTCCTAAGTTCTCAGCACCAGGGCAGAATACCAGCAACCAAAACACAACATATACTGATCTTTGTAAGGTAGGCTGTGTGACATGTTTCGATTACAATAAAACAATAATCACTCGAAAATATCTGCACTGCAGTTCATCAGGTAATTTTAAATGCAAAAAAATGTTTTCTTTGTGGGTCAATAAACCTCCTCGCGATAAATATGTTCAGGCTTGAAACGAAAATGTTGAAAATACCTGCTTTAGTAAATACAGCGTGTGCAGTTTGCTTAATAAAACTGTTGATGA
>JAYJMA010006939.1:0-12875 GCA_036873895.1 Parotocinclus cabessadecuia | reverse complement strand
TCTTTTTCAATCCCTAGCTCAGGTTTGTTTTGTTTTATGAGTCAGTGTAGGGCTCAGGATGTAAATTAGGTGTGTTCGCTTTGGCTCACGCTCGTAAACCTCAACGCCCTGTGCCCAGTGCTGCCAGTTAGGCCCTGGTTTAGAGGACCCTGAATTGGGAAAGTGGGTAACAAAATAAATACGGTAATGATAGAAATGGGGTATAAATAAAGGAAAATAAGACAGCATGAATGTCATAGTCAGGGTCTGTGGTGGCATAGTGGTTAGGGTACTGGACTACGGACCAGAAGGTCCAAGTTTTAAATCCCACCTCTGCCAGATTTGGGTCCCTGAGCAAGGCCCTTAACCCACCATTGCTTGTACTGTAAGACGGTATAAATTGTAAGTCACTCTGGATAAGTGCGTCTGCTAAATGAAGTAAATGTAAATGTCATGCGGCGATGTCACATGCATGTCATTTATCCCACTTTTTTCATCTAGCAACAAACTCTAAATGATTGCAGGCAAAATAGCTATGCAGTGGTTTATCACCTGGTTGCCACTACCTCTGTCTGGGTTCTCTCTCTCTTTCCTCTCTCTCTTTACAGTGTTAATTTTTACAGGCCCTGGGTCCCAGGACTCAGTAAAGGATTAAAATGAACGAATGAATGAATAATAAAAACATAGGTCAGTCTAAAGTAAAAATAAAACGGTTTTGGGACATGCTAGTCATTTATCGCACTTTTTCTAGCAGCAGAGATTAATGTATTGCAGCCACAATGGCTATTTAGGTGTGTATGTGATTGTGTAATAATGCTGACTGATGCTGATTCATGGGTATGCTGTGGGTGAGTGATTCATTCCTTGACAGGAACGAACAGGAAGAGGACAGTCTCTTAGCTAACACGAATGCTACAATATGGGCACACACACACACTTCAAATTTCTGTTCCCACACCACTGATTTTGCTTACTTTTATCGTTTGACAAAAAGCCTCTCACATATAATATTAAGTGAATGCACAGATGTGAAACTGGATTTAGATTGAATAACAAAAGTGCAACCCATGTGTCAAATAAGAATTGGTATTGTGGTTTTATGTACGGTAAATCCAAAGCTAGATCCAACTCATGGCTAAAAGGAGATGGAATCTGAGGTGTACAATATTGCTCGAAAATGGTAATTTCTGGGATCTTGTTAATTAGACACTTCTGAACCAGTTTCTTGATGTACAATAATTAGTGACATTTTTTCAGAAAGAATGTGCTATGGTTTGCTGAGTGTGTTTTTGTGTTGGTGCCTTGGCTGGTCTGTCGTGAACAGCTGACTCTCGGAGTTTGTCATAATCTTCATGTTTTTGGATTTTACTGATTCTTATTCCTTACAAGTTTCATTTCCAAAGGTGTCAAATGTTTTAAAAACATATTGGAATCTTTTGATTGTGTCACAGCCTAGGACAGTGGCACAGGGGTTAGCAGTGTCACCTCAGAGCCCCATAGTCCCTGGGTTGTTCCTGACCTCAGATGCCATGGTTCATCAATTACTGGTTTTAAGGGCTTAAGGACTCAACCGTGGAAGAGCTTGGAAGAGGTGGGGTTTGAACCCTGAACCTTCCGGTCTATAGTCTAGTATCTTATCCACTAGGCTACCACAACCCCTTCATAGGTACTTAGGAATCAATAGTAAATGCTTAATGGTTTATTATAATTTTTATAACAAGTTTTTTGCTTAATCAACTCATTTTAGATGAATAATGTCACTATTGGTAGACCAATCCTTTAACAAAATGTTGTTAAGTAGTCCAACAGGTCAAAAGTTAAAGATATTATGAATGACCATACATATCTCACAACCCAAACATGCTTCATGATACATGTAACTAGAACAGTGATCATTGATCAGTGATCCTACCTAAAGCCTGAATTCATTACAATGGCTCGTACTTCTACAAGTACTGGAGTTGTTTGTTAAAAAAGCCCAAGATCCTTCTCACAGTTGACGATATTTGCTCTAACATGCCAGATTTGACTCATCTTGTTATTATTAGGTTCATCATGTGCAGAGTCAGGTGGGGGGAAATCCAAAAAATGTGCCAGAGAAAAGCTCACGAGAGGGAGGTGATCATTACAATACTGGCAAAAGGAAACGGGATCTTCTGTGAAAGTTTCTGGATTTAATTCTGGTGAGGTTTCATCTCTGAAGGATGTCATTTTGTAATGATGTACCCATCTAAGGAGATTTATTCATATAGGAATTCCCACAATTCTGTCAATAGCGTCCCTGACTATTGGCAGATCAACAAAATGGGAAAGTTTGTGAGTGTGAGCAAAACCAACCCACCTAATGTGGAGATTTACTCATATAAAGCTTTTTACAATGTATTGCCTCAGAGCAGCTTTACAGTATTAACTATCCTCGACTGAGCAAACCTAGGGTGACAGTAGCAAGGAAAAACTCCCTGAACTTTATAACAAGGAAACCTTTGATAGATCAAGACTCAAAAAGGGACCCATGCTCCTTGGGTGAGGAGAAATGAGACAAAGCCAGTGGGCACAGGATGGTACCATCACAGCAGCGGAAAGCTACCACTTCGGAAATGAAAGATGGGAAAGGGAAAAGGATAGAAAGGACTCAACTAAAAACTGGACTGAACTCTAACAAATAATGATGTTCTGACTCTCTGGTAGACGAAAGCCAAGCAAAAGTGACAAGAACTTCATCTAGTAGTCGAGATTTACCCAGAGGACAGATTTCCCAGTTGAGCGTGTTTCACAAATTACAGACCCAACCTTTATTCCCAAAAGGGCCCTGCAAGTCGAGCCAGAACACAGGAGCACACAACTGGAGGGCGAAGGACTTGGTCCTGAGGCTCTCTGTTTATATAGGGTTTGAATGGCACTTTGAATTTTTGAGCTTTGTGGTGGGACGAGCTGCAAGGATCACCCTGACTTCCCAGACACGATGTGCTCTGCCTGTGCCCAGTTGTGAGGCACACCCATCGGCCCCTAGGTCACAATATCCCTGGGCTGTACCCCATGACCATGTCGGCTACTGGCGCTCACCTCCCAGTTGTGTATATAGTGGGGACCAAAATGGATAAGCATTCATACTGCAAGGACAATGCATCAAAACGTACCCTAAGCGTTACTAAGATTCAACTAGTTCAAGACCAACAAAGTTCAAGGAGTGTTAACTGTCATGGACATTTCTCAATGCTCTAATGATCTAAACCCCATCGAGCATTTAGTGCACCTGAAGAGCACCAAACAACACCAAAGATGCCCTTTAAACTGTTGTGAAATCATGCTAAGATAACATGGATTGTCACATTTTGCCAGCTCATTACAACGGGAGCAGCATATCAAATACTAATACATTCCGAAATTCATCATAATTCAGTACATTATTAACAGCTTAAGGTTTTCACTCAAATTGTTGACTGCATGGTTTTTAATTAGAAACACTGTATTAAATCTGAGAGGAATGCAAAATAGAGGCAGTGTCACTAAGGGTTTAAGACTATTGGAAACAACTGTATACTATAAGATCCTTTTGGCCTGGGATATTATGCCTTTTGGCATAAGGAATAAAACACAAGAATGAGTGCTATAGTGTTAGATACTGGCACTGGTGTATCACGGTCATAGGCATAAGGCCCCAGGCTGAATACCGAAGATCAGTACAGCAGTGCTATTATCTGTCATTATAGCATGAGCCCTGAGTGTGTTATTGGAATTATACCACAGTTCCATGTCACAGTTATTGTTAGATTTTTAGGATAAAAAATATTTGTTCTAGGAAAAATAGTTCCATTCTATCAGTCACCCTGCTGCTAAAACATTTATTATACAGATAATAAACACAAAAAAATTTATTCACACGTGTATTTACACTCACAATCGCAGGCTGATACTAAGACACTATTTTACCAACACAAGAAATTTGAGTGAAACCGCTGTGATAACAAAGATCTAGGATCCTGTTATATTTATAACTTATAGTTAATTTTGATTATTGCATATATATATATATAATTAATATTATAAAATTGGAAGATGCTCTTAATGTTAATATTATTAGTCAGAAATGTAGAGGGGAGGTTATACAGCATCAGCAGCTTGGTTAGGGTAAGAGCTGGACTGGATCCAGATCCATGAATGAACCAACCAATCAGCCGTGGATGGTGTTTCATGAAATATGTGTGGGTGTTGTGAAGAAAATATAGTAATAATAATAATAAGATATAATAATAAGATACAGATGATAGAATCAGCAAAGCTGCTGGTGTTGTATAACACTCCTGTTCCATTTTAATCAATCCATAAAAATGATGTAAGTATATTAAGAGCCCGGGCCGGACTGTACTGTCTTGACTTTGTTTCTCTGACTTATCAGCCCAAAGTCAAGTCAGAACTATGGTATAATATTGGTTCATTGCTGTGTCCTTTTACTTCTTTTTAGTGAAGAACGTAGAACACCTTGCCATGTGGTCTCAGACTTTTGGCCCTCACTACATGAGTTGCTAAGTTTTTTTCAGTCATATATCCATATACTGTATTAGTAGAAGTGAAAATGCAAATAATGACCTATTGTACATACGCCAAACCTAACGCCAAGCTTGCGTGTTTAGAAGCTAAACTGGTAAAACTACATTACAGAAACTTTCAAAATAAGACATTTTTCATATCATGTTTGCATGCCATGTTTTGAATTCTTATACTACGTACGGAAAAACCCCAGATTGCATAATAGGATTTTCTTAGGCCTCCACTATTTTTTTTTTGGTTTAATTTTTTGTAACATTTGTCACTCCATAATGCTCTTTTCCACTGATCTTCACTCTGTCCTTTGTGGGCTTCGGCATATCTTAGTCTCTTCACACTGTTCCCTTCTGAGAAAGTGGTTTCTTGGGTTGCTACCCTTCCAAAACACTTCTGACTTAGGTATTACGGACTTTAAAAGCATCAACGTGGCTTTCTGGTTACTACCAGATACTGCTATTGCTCAAGTGTAAGGGGAGTGTGCTTACAGACACTGTTTTTCTGATTTTCTTCAGGGTTTTTTAGTACTGCGCGAAAATGTCACGTATTTTCTGGTTAGACTAGAACAGAGACCGAAAAGTAATTATATATGGACATTGTACCAAATAATGGTACTGCTAATCTAATGGTGGTCTTAGACACCACAGTGCTCTATGTAATTCACATGTATGCTTAGATTTCAGTCAAAATATCTGGTTGAGCATCATCTTTGGGCCATTCCATATCTATACCAATTTCTCATCCCAAACAGATGAAATTAAAGTGGAGTTACAGCACCTATAACAGTATGCTCCCTACTGGTTAGAGTTTATGTACTAAAATGATCATAACTCTTCAGCCAGTCTAGTACCGCATTTTGTCCACTGCTACACTCAGACCCATACAGCTGCCACAGCACTGAACATGTCTCTAGTACATTTCTCTAGAATGTCATTATATGCTGTAGCATTAAGATTTTCCTTCACTGGAATGAAGAGGCTCGGTCCAAACCACCAAAAATAGATCATAAGTGCTCCTCCACCAAATTTTACAGTTGGCACTGTGCTTTGAGCAAGTCAAGCTCTATGTGGCATGTGGCTATCTGGCATGTGGCTATCTGGCATGCACCAAACCCACATACACCCTTCAGACTGCCAGATGATGCAGCATGACTCACTCCAGAGAAGTGTTTCTACTTCTCCAGCGTACAGCATGCTTCACACATCCTCGGCCGATGCTTGGCACTATACATGGTGATCTTAGGTTTGTTTGTGGCTCCTTCTCAATGGAAACCCAATCCATCAAGCCCACAATAAACAGTTCTGGTGCTGCTTTTAGGAGGCTTGTGAAACTAGGCAGTGCGTGTTGCAACATAAAACAGATGATTTTTATGTGCTTTGAGCTTGTGGGTCCTACTGCTGCACAGCTGTGCTGATGTTAGTCATTGACTGCATTTACATGCACTTAATAATCCGATCAAAGTCAGGCTTATGCAGTAATCTGATTATTCAAGTGCTCATATATACAACAAACTCCGATCTAGAAATCTTATTAAGAGTATAATCCATAAGAGTCTTATCCAATAAAGAGAGCTGGATTTTGTTCCAGTAATCGGATTTCTCATAGCATACATACCAATATATATATATATATATATATATATATATATATATATTACCCCATTTCAATCATTTTTTTAGTCTGCGTGTACATGCAAGCTTAACCGAGATGGTTGCCAGGTTCGTTTATTCTAAGACCTGGCTTTATTTGGGCTCTTTTTCCATTGACTGTGGCGTTTACATTTGGTGTTTAAGCAATGGTAAATGACAACATATAACATTGTTGACAACAGGATCCAAAAATGTGGATCAGACTGGAATTTGTCACTCCGTAACTCGATTTTCCACTGATCTTCATTCCGGTTTTTATGATATCTAGATCTCTATGAACTCTAGAAGGGTCAACTTGGCATCCTGCAATGCTGCTATTGCGGAATTGTACAAAAATTATCCTCTAAATACTTGCCAATGTAACCAATAGAAACAGAAATAATTCTATATTCTAAAGACTTGGCTATATTTGGGGGTTTTTTTCTCATGGCATCTGGCAACACAGGAGGCCAGGATGGCTATCACACACTTCCATACCCCAGAACCTTAATCACCATCCTTCCATCAAATTATGTTACAGTTCATTAATTTTGTAGAAAATGTTTCCAAACAAATAACACAATCTGATATAACGTAATCCAAGCATTTGAGGATTAATGATCACAATCAAGATGTAACATTGATTTGCATTTTTGGACTGAATACCTTAAATACTGAACCACCAAATATACCGTATGTATACCAAGCATATACCTTAGGTATATTTTTAATACAATACAATAAAATACTGTGTAACCTGCAATAGTTTCTCACCAGTCCCGCACCCTACCCCACCCCACCCCCCAGAGTTGATCTGCATTGTTTTCCACCACCCTGGAATACCAGCACCCGAACCATTAATCTCTACTAAATACTCATGTTTCTGATGGTTTTGGGGTGGGGGGTCCAAAGTTTTGGCCACATAGTGTACTCCTGGGCACATACCATATATTATACCCATTAAAAATATTAGAGATGAAGCATAAAGTCATTAGAACATCAGGCTATTCATTTAGGCAGAAGTGTAACAGTGTGATTTATACAAGCCGGTCTTGTAATGGCCTTGAGCTGAAGAAACAAAAATCCTCCCTCTCAAAGAAAAAGATCAGGGCTAGTATAAAAAATATGGAAGGAATCTTCTCCCGGGTCAAAGCAAATAGAGAGGTAAAGAGCACATGTTGCTTACAAAGTGAGCTTTTTTTCTGGTTCAAACCATGTTATATATTTGGAAACAAAATAAGACACGTTTTGTGTTGCAAAAATCGGAAAATAACCGGAGGGACGATGAACTGAGAGTATACGTTCATGCATGTGTGTGTGTGTGTGTGTGTGTGTGTGTGTGTGTGGGCAGAGGCACAGGGCTGACAGAAAGCAGATTGGTGTAAAATGTAACAGCACATAAACAACATGGTCATTAGAGACAGCTGGTCCATTGCACCAAACTAGCCCAAATGAAGTACAATTAATATGAAGCTTTGAAGCTTTTACAAAGACCTAGTTTAATCCACCACCTAGGTTGTAATCCAGAGAAGGCACCGTTAACACTCAAACTCAGGTCTCCACGGTGATGGGCTATCATATTTGCAAGATGTTTCATGTTTTATCTGGTGAACTATATTTCATCTCATAATAAGCATCCATCCCGGCATTCCAGGCCTGCAACACATTCCCGAAAAATAGCTCGGGGCAATAAATAGTGAAGTATAACGAAGCAAAAAAAAATGTGAAGGTGATGTCAGCAGGTGACTGCAATCATGATTTGGTACAAAAGCAGCATCTAAGCAAGGCTGAATCTTTGAGGAGCAAAGAAGGCCAGAGGATCTCAAATTTGTCCACAAATGCAAGAGAAAAGTATTGCCCGTTCAAAAACAATGTTCAAAACAAAAAAGAAAGATTGCCAGTTATTTGCACATTTCAGTTTCAACCTTTTCTGATTTGGTATTTCTTATCGTGTTAAAAAACGCAAGGACATCCCTATGAAATATGTACTTAATGTACTTTTCTGCATTAATGCTGCCATTACTGAAGGGTAAATGACCTTTGCCAAGGGCACTCACACAACCCCATACCGTGAAATACCCCTTTTTGGACTTGCTGATGATACTAATCTGGATCTAGTCTTTGGTCCAGAGCACATGGCGTCCATTTCTTACAAAAAAAAGCTTTATCTGTCCACAGTGCGTTTGCATCGCATGATGGTCCATCCTAGATGCCTCTAAGACCAGAGAAGTTGATGTTTATTAAAAAACGAAACGACGTTGATCAGACCAAAGATGAAATATTTTGTTCATTCTGTCTGCCGTGAAATTAAAGTCAAAGTAAACGTAAGATTCATTGCATTTTGTTTGTTCGTATGTTTGTTTTTTTTGCATTTTCTGTCCCAAATCTTTGCAAATATAAACTACAATGATTCTCACGATTTGTTTAAGCTACTGGCTGTTTTTTTTTATATATGTTATATTTTCTGCATGAATAGAGTCCTGGGGGCATAATTGGTATTGATTTTTCACACTTCCCTCTATGGGTTAGAGCGGGTTATATTATCCAGACCTGTCTCGCATAGCTAGCGTGCTTAGCGTCTAAACAGAACAGAATGTCTTAAAGAAACAGTGCACTACTCCAGTCTTTGGTCTTATTAAAGGGGCACGTTTATGCACATGTTCAAAACTATTTAGTAGCGTAATGTAATCTTATTTGATGAAACAAGCTCACTGGGGCATTTTCCATGTGAAGTTTACTTGGTTTGACTTGGCATATACTGTTCACTTTGTGGTTACATATATGTCAACGTATAATCACAGGCCATTATTATTTTCATAATTGTACAATGGTATGAAAACCGTGAACATTGGGTACTGTAAGAGGTCAGCAGTTTGGCCTAATTAGTGATTCTGGATGCCACTCTGGTGAGTCATCTTTCATTCATCTCCTGCGACCGTTCTGTCCTTTGTCTTGGGGGGGTTGGATAGGGTTAGCAACAGTGGTGTTGGAGCCATTTTTGGACACACTGGTTGCAAGGGGGAACTCCACAAACAGGGCGCCAGTCCAGTGCTTGGCATGTCACACTTACTCAAAGTCCCTCACACAGGGGCAATTGAATACAGTACCATCAACAGATATATAGTGATGTTGTAGGGGAGTAAGAAGAAAAACAACGGGACTGCAGACGCAAGGCAAACATGCTTCTTGTACACAAACTTTATACAGTCCTAATATTAATAGTCAGGTTTAGGACTTCAGTCCAAGCATCTGTCTGGAGAATATTAAGCACTTTTGTTAAATGCTGCAATCACAATGCTAATGGCACAATAAAACCTGTATGTCTTCAAACAAAATAGAAAAATGGATTAGTTCAATAAAAACACAATTCAGGGCGGCACGGTGGTTCGGTGGGTGGCCCCGCTGCCTCACAGCAAGAAGGTCCCGCGTTCAAGCCCAGGGTGGAGCGGCCTGGGTCCCTTTTGTGTGGAGTCTGCATGTCCTCCCCGTGTCTGTGTGGGTTTACTCCAGGTTTACTCCCACAATCCGAACACATGCGTTTAGGTTAATTGGTGTCTCTATAAAAAAGTGGCCCTTAGTGTCCGACTGTGTGTGTGTGTGTGTGTGTGTGTGTGAGCCTATGGATTGGCTCCCTGTCTACGGTTGTTCCTGCCCTTGCGCCCAGAGTACTGGCTGGCCCGCGACCCTGTGTGGATTAAGCGGAAGATAATGAATGAATGTACTTAGTGTATCATGTGGCACCAGGCGTCAGTCATCCCTTTACTGCAGTGTGAGTGGCAGCACAGCATGTGAGGTACAAAAAGCATGTACCAAACACGTGCATAAGGAATAAATGAATAACACTATTTACAGGTCTTCTTTTAAGCACCCCACTACAGTAATTATATACTACAATATATATATATATATATATATATATATAGTATATATATATCCTAGGTTTGGGCATACTTGATGTTTCCGTTATGCGTTCCATTATGAGTCATCTGAGGAACCCTTTGATCTTTCATAGATGTTGCATAGAAATGGCAGCAGAACCACAACGATTGCATCATTTTTGTATGTTCTGGTTTGCTCTTCACTAGGTGCTTGAATAGAATTGCGTATATTAAATAAGCAGATTCATCAAATATGCTACTTATCACCTCTGACCTTGATCAAAGTGTTTTTTTTTTATTCTAGCTGCCTGGATTGTTGCTTGTTAGATTGTAACAATTATAAGTCCTTCTGGATAAAAGTAACTACTAAATGCTGTAAAAGTAAGCGGAGGTAAAGCTCAAACCTCCCTGGATCTATGGAACTATTTGCTAAATGACTATGCCTGTCATAGTAAATGTAAACATAAAAAAAAAAAAGATTTAATCATATTTTTTAGAATTCTTCATCTATAAACCTAACCTCTGCTCATTCAAACACAGCTGATTCCCGGGACAGTTCAGAGGCACTGTTCTCACTCCTCAGTGTGACTTTGAGGATAATGGAAGGGAGGAAGGTTTCACACACTCATGCCAGAAGTGTGACAATTCACAATAGCTTGCTGGTTAGACTTGGGTGATGAGGGTGAGATTTCATTGTGCTGTGCAGGGCAGTGAACTAAGGCAGCTTCCTGGAATATTGACATCAACTCTCAGAATGGGAGAAAATGTGATCCCAGTGATTTTGACCATGCTATGATTGTTTAGGTTTAAGATTATCGGTTCATGCTGATCTCTTGGGACTTTCACACATACCAGACTGGAGTTCTACCAAAGCTGTCAGAAATGTCGTGTTGATGAGAGAGGTCAAATAAGAATGGCCAGACTGGCTTGAACTGACATAAAGACTACGGTGACTAAGAAACCTCTCTGCACAATAGCGGTGAGATGAAAGGCTTCTCAGAATGTAAGACGTCCATCCTTGAGGCAAATGGGCTACAACAGCAGAACCCCCAGATCAGGTTCCAGTTGTGTCAGATAAAAAACAGAAAGATGAGCCAGTAGAGGACACAGACTTACCTTAACTGGATGGATGAGGACTAGACAAACGTTGGTGGTCTGGTCTGATAAATCTCGATTTCTGCCGTCCCGTGACTCGTCATTCCCCTCGTCATTTTTGTGCCAGACCTTCGCTCTCTTCTGCCCTTATGGTCCTTATAAAGAGAGAGAGCAAAAGGGACAAGACATAAAGAACAACAAAATGAAAAAAAAAAATAGAATACAAGCAAAATAAAATATACAGTATACTGAGTTATCAGGCCTTTATTTAGGTAGGTAAAAGGTCATTTTAAATCAAATTAAAATGCATAAAGCTTAAAAAAAGGTATGAACAGACTTTTGGTCAGGTCGGACATCACATATAAACAAGACTGACTAGTTCAGGGATCCCCATATACCCCCTATAGCAGTTCTGCTATAGCAACCCTTGGCCTGTGTCCCATCCATGTTATATATGCAACCTGAATTCTCCTGGATGAGCACTGGACCCTCCCCACTCAAAGACAAGCCTATTTTAGGCTACTAGAAATATAATCAATCCCCGTTATCTGCACTTCTGTTATCAATTGAGGTATTTTAATCCACTAACTCACTATCTGAAACATGATATAGCGAATGGCAATCGGAAAAATAACAGTAGACAGTGTTTAGAATGACTTTTTACCTTTATTCACTTCACTTCCATTTGTTTAGTGGTGAATTATGAAGAAATTCGGTGCTTATACTGTAGCTTTTATAGACGCTAGAATAAACATATGTGGTACACATACAGATATTGGAGTACCTGCCCTTTATAGAGCCAGATAATATGCAAATAGAAGGTCGGAATTCGCCGTCATCCACCCAGCAGCGCAGGGAACAAAGCGGAAACCAACCTCTGATATGGCGACAAGGCACATTCACAGGTATTGAGTCATACAGACGCTAATTAGACAGGCAATGTCTTTAAAAAGTGTTAGTAGAGCCACTCAGGCATTGGGAGAACATGCAAACTCCACACAGGCAGCAGCCAGTGACCCTCTATAAAGACAAATCGCATTTGTAGAATATTGTTCTTTCTAACCAGACTTTATATAGCCATTATTGAGTGTGGCTATGAACTAATATGTTAGTTTTAATGACAGATCTATGATAACATGTAAAGTATAGGAGAAAAACAAATTCATATGCTAATCATAATCTGTGAGTCATGTTGGTTGGAAATCCTAAATTACATAGTTCATAGTTACATAGTTACAATAGTTCTATAATAAGTTATTTAATTATATAAAAGGATTGACATGAGTGAGCAGGTCAGGCTTGTTAGGTGTTTCTTCTGAAGAAACGACCAGCTTGTTGGCTTTTGTTCTTATTATTATGGTTAATCAGTCATGGTAATAAAACACGTCAACCTTTTCAAGTAAGTCATTCAGAATCACTGCAGTAAAACCAATCCTAGTTGAAGCAAATTATCCTTTAGCCTTTACAAGGACTGGTATTTTTCCAGCATGCTGAGATTGCTTTATAGGAGAGACTGAATGTGACAAGGAAATCAGTGGCTAATGTTTTAAACTGATACATTTATGAAACACATAATGATATGATATCTATAAATTACATGCATCTCTACATGTGGTGTGACTTGAATTGTATATATACTGTGAATTCCAAAGTTGGATTGAGATCCGGTAACTGTGGAGGCCATTTTAGTATGTTCAAACAACATGCCACGTTCAAAGTCACTTAAATCCCATTTCTTTCCCATTCTGACATC
>JAYJMA010006918.1:0-12877 GCA_036873895.1 Parotocinclus cabessadecuia | reverse complement strand
ATAATGTAATATTGTAAAGCTGCTTTGAGACAATGCTCTGTTGTAAAAAGCTCTATATAAATAAAATTGAATTGAATTGAATTGAATTGAATAGAATTGAATTGAGGACGTCCGAGGTCAGGATCTAACCGGGGGCACTGGAGTTGTGAGGTAACCGTGCCAACTCTGTTGCACAGTGTCACATGTTTAAAAGTGATACTGCATTGCCAGTCCTGAAAATGTGTTTCTTCAAGTGAACTCATTCTCTTCAAGTTGTGTGCAGCCAGTGATGTATGCATTTGGTTAGCAGTGTGTTTGATTGCTAATGGGCACTTGTAACTGAAAAACCACAGCATAGTGTACTACCTGGGTAGTTCAATACAAGTAAGAGTTTAGGCTTTGAAATGCTGTGTAAATGGTAGCGTTCCACGTTTTCAGCGGTACCTCTGATAAATTTACCCTTCATT
Source organism: Parotocinclus cabessadecuia (assembly GCA_036873895.1). Lineage (NCBI taxonomy): Eukaryota > Metazoa > Chordata > Actinopteri > Siluriformes > Loricariidae > Parotocinclus > Parotocinclus cabessadecuia. Next base: position 12,431 of record JAYJMA010006918.1, on the reverse strand, counting down.
TGCAGTTTTCCTGTGAAAGTAAAACTAATTTTTACATTATAGTAGCGTAAACTGTAAAAAAAAAAAAAAAAAAAAAAAAGACTAATGGTACTGTGGTATTAGTCGATCAACTGTTTCACAGAATGTAATTTGGTCGTTAAAGCAGGCGCATACCTGTACTAGGGTTTAAGAGCTCATGTTTCAGAAAGTGGCTTGTATTATAAAGGATTCCCAACCTGCAGAATGTAAACAACCCAATGTACAACATGTACATTTTAGTTTTCTTTTCAAGATACTGATGTTATCTTTTGGAATGACATCCCCCCTTTTTTAATAATGGAACAGTTATATTAAGTGTTTTACTCTAAAATAATTTAGGCCCTTTAGCTCAACCAAAGTTTCAGTGTAATTGGCATCATAAGTTTCTACTGCTTGACACACAACGCTCAGTCCACCTTCTTTCGTAAAGACACTTTGTCTTTCGTGTCCTGCAGTTTTTCAGCGAGCTTGTCTTTTGTCTCCTCCATTTTTTCTGCAAGGCGCTCTTTAGTCTCTTCCATTCGCTCTGAGAAGAGCTCCTTGGTTTCCTCCATTCTCTCCGAAAATCGTTCCTTCGTCTCCTCCATCTTTTCAGAGATTCTGTCTCGTGTCTCCTCCATTTTGTCTTGCAGGTACTCTGTAACCGGAGGAGGGGTGGAAAAGTAACCATGCTTACGGAGGTACTGCACTGACAGAGACGTGCCACCGAGTGTCACCGTGTACCGGGCCGGTGTAGCAAGCTGTCAAGCAAGAGGAAAATCTGTTGAGTGGACAGGTGTAGACTTTTCACAGACACCGCTTCATGTTTTATGCATGCTGTTATAACACTGCAGCTCTAGCCAGCTGATACCTTATACATCGCGTAGGCTGTTAGTGCATATCCACCCTGAGAGTCCCGCAAAACACCCACCACCTTATCAGGTAGGCCAATGTACTCCAGAAATGGCACCAGGTTCACCCCTCTGAAAACGAAATAAGAGTCAAACTGAATGGGTTATGAAGGATCACACAGCAATGAGACACTGATAGTTTAGATAAGTTACACACATTAAGAAATGGATACACGTTACAGGAACATGAAAAATTATTTTAAAGGAAATTATAATTCGTTTCCTTTCATTTACTAGATACAAGTCAAGTCAGATTTATTTCTATAGTAGTGGGAAATCCTTGGCAGCATGTCATCCCCAGCCATCCAGAGGAGGGAGGCAGTGTAATTCATTCAAGGGAATTATATAATACGGGTTCTCCCCATTTTAGAACGGCCTGATTTACGATTTTTCGACTTAAGAAGGGGAATCTGATAATACACATAAATACACATTCAGCAAAAACTGTATTATGAAATTAGAAAGAAAATCTTTGGTCGTGACATAGCCATTTTGTTTTTCACTTTCAATACATTGTTCAATAAATTAATTGAGACATTCTACACTTTATTATAAAATAAGCTTTGAATGAATGCTTTCACCAAACTATAGAATAACGTAAGTGTTTTATTCATGTTTATGTTAGGCTATGTATATGATATATACAGTATATATTATAAATGCGATACGTGTGTATCGCAACCTAAATCGTAACCTTCAGAAATTTGGGGACCTGTGCATACATACCTACATAGTACTAATAAGTGCTGCATACCGACCATTTGCATCAAGTTTCATCCATGATTTTCATCCTATTTAACCCATGCATTGCTTTGCCAGATACATTTTCTGAAATACAGTCATAATGGCAGTCATAACAGCTAAGATTCTGGTGATCATCCATATTAAAAAAAAAAAAACAGTTATTTCAACATCTTTTTTGGAATACCTAAACCACTGCCAAATGTCTTCAGTGCTGTTTCTTTGTGGAAAAAATTTATCTGCCTTCATGTTCTATTACCACTTCCAAATTCTACTCTTACGCTCTCTCCAGGCTCTTTCCATGTTCCCTCAAAATAAACATACTTTGACCTTTATACAGTACTTGCAAATGTTTTAGGCCACCATTAGATTAGATTTAACACCATTGTTTTAGCATTTATATAACAACTGTGTGTAATTATTTCTCAGTCTCTTCGTGAGAATACAGCCAGAGAATACAGGACATCTGTATCCATTATTAGATTGTTTTTTTAAATCTGAAAAACAGCTTCTATAGGCTACAGAGTGTACCCTCCCTTTATATTTGAGCAATAGCAGCATCTGGCAGCTTTACTGGCAAGCTCTGCAGTCCAAAGAAGCTTGATCAGGAATGGGTGGCAGCCAAGGGAACAGGGTGAAAAAGACTGAAACGAAGATCAGAGAGTATTGTGGAGTGACAACGCCAAATTTTCGATTTTTGGGTCCAGTTGTAAACAATGTTATATACACTTCTATACTAAAATCAATATGAAAATGATATATCACCTAATTTTTGTGAGCAGTATATGAATTATGTCTGAAATATTCTCCCTGTCCCTTCTTGTTTTTTCTTCAAATTCAGAATTAAATACCACTTTCAGATAAGAAACTTGATTAATCGTTTGACACCATTAATCACAGGATCATTCTTAGACTCTGGACAGGGCAGTCCCACAAACAACTGGAAAATCAGGTGAAAATGTTTTTCCAAACATTCAAACTATAAAGCCATCTGCAGGCTCTAGGATTTCTGGCCTCACGTCTACATGAATGAAATTCAGAATTCAGAATTCGGCTTACACAAATTGCCATGCTTGCAGTGCACTCCTCTACAAACTGTGTCATATTGGACCCAAGTCTCATTAGGACAGCTCTTTGAGAGTGGCACTCTGTGAACAAGGCACAGGGGCTGATCATCATCTGAGTTTGGGGCACGTGACAAGTTGCACCAAAGGGCCTTTTTGTTTGCTATATTGTAACAATAGCTTGGTACAGGCCACTAGCCAAGTCTTATCACATTACAGCAGAACGTGGAAAACTGTGGTGGCCTAGCAGTTAAGGTACTGTACGGCATTCAATTCCCACTTCTGCCAATCATTGAGCGAGACCATTAATCCACAAGTGCTTGGACTATCATGATAGATCGGTTAAAATTCACGTTGGATAAGAGCATTTGCTAAATGGCTAAATGTAAATGTGTCTGCTTGGCAGTGTCAGGTATTGAATGTTATTGAATATTAGACATTCTCACCAATAGCTTATCTGCTTCATCACAACAGTCTAGACTTAATCTACTAATTTTAGATGAAGAGGCCATAGTGCCACTCTTGGTACACCAATCGTCTAACAGAATGCCATTAATTAGTCTCACAGCTCAAAACAACTTTAAAAAGTCATTGCTATACCCTGAATGCAACTAAGTGCTCCCTTCTTTCTCTTTTACATTCCCGGTACCCATATGCACTCCTCCAATGGCCATTCCCAGTGCCCATATACAACTGAGGCTTAGAGGTGTGTTTTATTTGACAGTTTTTGTGTGTGAGTGTGTCTTGTAATAAGCTCACAGCATGTGCTCTGTGTGTTTAATGTGCATTTGAGGACAGTAAGTAGTATTGGCATGTGTGTTTCATGCATTCAGTAATAGTGTTCAACTTACAATCTGGGTGAATGCTGTGTAAAAGGGTAAAACTGTGCATCACAGGCATCTGATCATTATGTTCTGTGACTGGTATACAGCCCTCCATCGAGGGTGGTTTTTGTCTGTGTTATATGGGCTGTGAAATAAAGTAAGGCATGAGCAAATTCACTTAGCTTCAACTAACTTGAAGTCTATGGTATGTTATGTTTTTATGCACAAGTAGTCCCCATTTTATAAATGGCCCAGCTATCGATACACTTACTTCTGATGGAAATCTCATAATAAACATAAACAGACATTCAGCAGAATCTGTGCGCAAATAATAATTAGATTTTGTTTTCACTTTCCATACATTATTCAATAAATGACCTGAGATATTTAATATTTTATTATAAAATACGCTTCCTGTTAATGATCTTGCCCAGAAATAGTTTAATGTAAGTGTTATAAGCATGTTTAAGGTCTTTTGACATAGCAAACTCTGTGAAGGCAGTTTAATGCGGGTACAAGCATAATCTTGACACAGAGAAAAGAATCTTACTTACTTCATGGCAGCATAGTAAAATGTCCCAAACCACACAGTGGAGGTGACCAGGTGTACAGGCACCATCACTTTGCCATACTGTTTGAATGTCTTCTTAAACCTCTGATAGAGACCAATCGATTTGTCCTGCAGTGGGTCAACATCTTGGTCAGCACCTTGAATAGTTCCTGTCTTTGTTCTTGCATGGTCCTGGCCAGTGTTCTGGGCTGTTTTTACCACAGGAGCCGTCTTGTGGGACTCAGCGGTCCTGTGAACAGTGGAGGTGCTGAAGCAGCGCACAGTAAAGTGGTTTACGTGAAAGGGGTGTGTACCAACACACAGCTCTCTTAAGTTGAGGTCCAAGAAGACAGAGCGCAGCGAGAAGGCTGCAGGAAACAGCACTCTCTGCATCATATTTAAATCTGCACAAAGTCTCTCACAGCTTTAAGAGGAGAAAACAAAGTACCAACATTAGAATGATGCCAGTCTGAATTCTGTACATTATGAATGTACACTCAGAAATTTGTTTAACCTCAGTCCGCAAAGCACGACAATGATACGTTCTGTAAAACATGTAAACACCCTCCTATATTTACACCTTCCATTCTGCAACTGGAAACTCCTTAAGGTAACGAGGAATTTTAGAATCAGGAGGTTTAAATGCTCAATGAGCTTGTTCGTTTACTTTAATTTTCAATTTAAAATAGTCAGGTTAAAGTCAAAATTATTCTACAGGGTGTTTTATAGTCGAGCACTGTCTTAAAGCAGACTTACAATTACCTAGGTCCTGAGCCCTAATTGAAGAAGGCACGAGTGACAGTGGAAAGGAGAATATCCCTAAACATTATAAGGAAGAGACCCTTGAAAGAGCAAGCCCAGATGATAATGTCCAATTAATACAAGTATGAAAATGATTTAACATAGTACTTATTTACTCAAATTTGGTAAACCTGTTACAATAATATTTTTTTGTTTTTTACTGATGTAGCATTATTTAATATTCCTTTATTCATTATGTAAAAAATATTTGTTATTGCAGCAAACTACATATATTTTTTTGGAGTTTTATACAAGTACATGGTATTTTTATTTATTCATCTTCAGAAATAAAACGTAATGTTTCCACTTGGTTGTTTACGATACACGAACATTTTGGTTAGAATTTTTAACCCCTGTTACTAGTAATGGACGACACGGTGGCTTGGTGGGTAACACCGCTGCCTCACACCAAGAAGGTCCCAGGTTCAAATACAGGCTAGATTGGAACTCCGGTTTTCTCTTAAAATGTTGGGTTAATTGGTGTCTCTAAAGTGACCCTTAGTGTGTGACTGTGTATGTAACTGTGTGTGTGCCCTACGATGGATTGGTGCGAAGTGGAAGAAAATGGATGTTTCTAGCAATTTATTTTAATTACATGTGACATATGTTTATGCTGGTTTAACATTTAATCAGGAAAATGTGCAATGTTTACAATTCAGAAATAAACAAATCATAAGAAAATTGAATTGTGAACACGGTGTGGTGAATTAGATGGTAAACATAGTTTAATTTTTCTTAGCAATGCTTTATGGGATACTGTGGTGTACTGGGTACTGACTGAACAGACTGCGGAGTTTCCCATAAACTGATTTATCTAGGACTCTAAAGTTCAAGCATTTTGTTTACATTTGTGCTTTCTGTTTAATGAACTTCCAATGCACTTGTGCCAGACGACATTTTGACCCGAGCTCATCCAAGTATTCAACGGTTCTGTCTGAATACCTAAGTAAGGGCCCTTGCTACCCACTTCATAGGTAGGGCGTTTTCTATACAACTTTCTAACCGCAATGGAACCCTAAGGTTGCATAATTACACTACTAAGCTAGTCAAGTCAAGTCAGATTTATTTATATAGCGCTTTTTTCAATGGAGCATTGTCTCAAAGCAGCTTTACAACATTAGATTATCTTAAAAGGCCAATCCCAAATTGAGCAACCCTAGATCAGCTAGTGATTGTTCACACCCTCTGCAAACGGTCAAAGTTTCACAGGTCTGGATTCAAATCTTTGCCATTTTATCAAAATTTCTATATTTCCTCAATGCTTCTTATGGAAGAGTAACACGTGCAAATTTCTTAATCAAGATGTGATAGGAAGAGATAAAATACACACAGAAGCTAATAGCTAATAGCCCTCACTAATATGAGGTAATATGAGATTGGTGATTTAGCATGTTTAGCTGGTAACTTAACTCAGAGGAACTGATTAAAACTAGCAAAAGTCAAAAGTATTAATATGTGAAATTTATAAACAGTACATACCTGAGATTCAAAACAACAAGTGCAAGTATAATTTTATTTCAACAGAAACCTGCTATTAAATGTTATACATATATATGAACATTTGATTGAAATTTATTTCAATTACAATGCTCGCAAAATTAGGGGATCTTTCAAAATGAATATGAAGTATAAAAAATATAAAGGGATTGAATTATGAAAAATGATTTTACTTCATTAAGCAAGATCATCAGCAAAGCAAATGAAAAGTCAAAGAAAGTGATGTACTATGGTGGAGTAGCAAGTGATTTATTCGTTGGGGTGAACAGAAGCATGATAAACTGGACGAGAGTGCCACACTGACTGTTCAGTGGGGTGTATTGCTAAACAAAATGTTTATTCATGCCTAATTTGGAGGAATATGGTAAAAATCAACAGTTAATAAGTTGTTCTTTGGTCAATATCTTACAGTAGATCTCTTTATCCCTTTATAAACAGAGACCACAAATTGATTTCTTTTTTTCTATTCTGTTTCTATATTTTCAAACTATTTTCTGATGTCATTTCACTGCGAACCTGCAGTTCCCTTCTCTCTTGCTCTCTCTCACAGACAAGAAACTGTCTTTTATGTGACAGTGCAATGTATTTCTGCTTGTTTATCACACGAGAGCAGGAAGACGAGAACTGTGAGGCTATGTGAAGCGAGCTCCCTGAGAGAATGTGACATCTGACCACCACAAATAGAAGCTGCAACTTCCCCGCCATCCACACACAGTCATGCTGTGGAGCGCACAGCCAGCATACACAATTCACCCGAGAGGTAACAATGTGCACTCACTGTTTGAGGGTTTTAAATAGCGCAACACACCATCCAGACGTTGCTCAACATTCAGTCTGCTCATGCTGACATCATGTGCTGGATAAAACTTTCCGTACAAGAGACTGTGCTGTTATATGTGCCATTACAACTAATGTATCTGGAAAGGTATGGGTTAAGTAGGTTAATAACGAGGATAATAACCTAACTGTACCACATAGTAGGGACATTAAGTATTTGATACACTGCCGATTCCAACCTACAAAAAATGGACTTGGTCTGTAATTTTTATCATAGGTAAAATTCAACTGTGAAAATCACATGGTATGATGTTTATATTTTTTTTTAATTAAATTGTATTTTATGGCATGAAATAAGTATTTGATACAATAGGAAAACAGTATTTGCTACAAACCATCTGTATTCTCCAGTATTTTGCTTCGACTCATTCAAAGGGCGTACAGAGCACTTTCTTTCAAGGATCCAGCGTTTTATTAGCTTTTGTTAATCAATATTAATCAGCTCCAACTTCATCAACATCATCAGAAACTCCCCAATGTTGCCTCGTGTAATCGGTCAGCGCCATGTCTCATACTTCTGTACAGCTGCACGAAACCCATTCAGACACTCCCTAGCGTTGAGGCGGTGAATTACTTTGCGGCGTTATGACATCCACCCAGAACTATAAATTCAAAATGGCGGCGTTGAGGCGACCGGGTTGTCTTTGCATCCGTGTGACAGAGAAGTAGAAACCAAGCTTTAGTTGCTGTGGCTGTGTGTTTCGGGACACTGTCATGCTTCAATGCTTCAATGCTTTTACTAAGGGAAGGAGGTTGTTGACCAAAATCTCACTATACCCGACCCTATCCATCCTGCCTTCAATATGGTACAGTCGTCCCGTCCCCTTTGCATAAAAGTATGATGTTTCCACCCCCATGCTTCAGGATTGGGACAGTGTTCTTGGGGTTGTACTCGTCATTCTTCTTACTCCAAACACAGAGCGAGTGGAGTTCATACCACAAAGCTCGAATTTGGTCTCACCTGATCACATGACCTTCTCCCATGCCTCCTATGGATAATCCAGAAAGTCATTAGTAAACTTCAAACAGGTGTGGAGGATTTTAATCCATGATGGCATAGTGTTACTAATGGTCATCTTTGAAACTGTGGTGCCAGCCCTCTTCAGGTCATTGACCAGGTCTTCCTGTGTAGGCTGATTCCTGACCTATCTCAGAATCATCTTTACCCCACGAGGTGAGATCTTGCATGGTGCAGCAGACTGAGGAAGATTGACAGTCGTCTTGTGTTTCTTCGATTTTCTAATAATTGCTACAACAGTTGTGGCCTTCTCACCAAGCTGCTTGCCTATTGTCCTGTAGCCCATCCCAGCCTTGTCTACAGTCTACAGTCTACAGTCTACAGTCTAGTCCCTGGTGTCCTTGGACAGCTCTTTGGTCTTGGGCATGGTGGAGATATTAGAGTGTGATTGATTAAGTGTGAGGACAGGTGTCTTTTATACAGGTCTCCGATTTCAAACAGGTGCAATTAATACAGGTGATGAGTGTAAAATAGGAGGGTCTGTGAGAGCCAGAATTCTTGCTGTTTATCAAATACTTATTTCATTTATTAAAATGCAAATAAATTATTTAAAAATCATACATTGTGACTTCCTGGATTCTGTCTCTCACAGTTGTGAGTGTACCTACAATAAAAATGACTCTCTATTCTTTGTTGGCAGGAAAACCTGCAAAATAGGCAGTGTATCAAATACTTATTTTCACCCACTGTATGTATTTGTAAACTGGCGTTATATGAAGTTTGCCTGTACAGCTAAATCAAGATACTTCACACTGCTATTTTAAAATTTACAGCGAAATAAAGGGACCAATAGTAGCATTGGGAAATCTCAATAAAATGTATCATAACGCAATGTTGGCATACCAATCATAATATCACCTCTCAAGTAAGAGAACTTGTTGTTTGTGGAGTTTTATTATAAGCTGTAAAGATGTTTTAATGCATAACGTTCATGGATTGTTATCTGTAACAATAAAAGTCCTCAGTGTGCATACCTTCAGGTTAGGGGGTGTGGCTTAACACACAGTAAACAACCATAAATAAACAAGCTGCTGACAGTCCGCCGGTCAACCACCCACCCACACTCACACCCACACAATCATCAACATCATTATATTCAATGGTTTTTACTGTATTATTAAAAAAGACCTTTACATGAAGCACTATTAACTCAAAATGACCTGTCATCAAATGATAAGATCTTGATTTCAGCTGCTGATATAGTAAGGTCAGTCAGCTGTGGGGTGATGACATGAGAGAGGACGCACAGTGTACAGTGTGCACAGAGTACAGTGGACACGGGCCCACATTTTTTACACAATCACACACTCTCAGGCACACACGTAGCTTTAGTGTAACAGTTACACAGCTCCATTAAACGTCATGGGCTACAATCTTGCTAATTAGCAATTTATTGTTTATCCCTTTTAAACTGGAGCTGCACTACCAATGCGTGCTGTGTAAATCTGCGCTTACTTGAAACTCGTGAAGATCAGAAACTCTCCAATGTCGCCTCGTGTCCTCGGTCAGCGCCATGTCTCATACTTCTGTACAGACAGCTGCACGTGGCCCTTTACCCGCGCGGTGAATTATGGGAAGTGAAGTCTTTGGCGCATAGAATGCGAGGTTGAAGTTTTATGTATTTCACTACAGTATCTTATGAGGGCAGTATTACACACGATTAGTATACAGTAAATATGACTAAAATGTGGTTTAAAATGGTTAATGGTAGCTTAAAATAGTTAAACAAGGACCATAATGCACTGATGAAATAACAGATTTTGATTGAAAAATGTTGTGGGGACAGTAGGCCTACAATACACTAAAAATGTCAAATGAAAATAAAAAAAGTACATGATTAAATAGAAACTGGTTGTTAATTGAGTTATTGTTGTTGTTATGATGATGAACATAATGATGATGATGATAATTATAGAGTCTGTGAGGAGAAAGGGTGGGCAGAGTTTCTACAGTTTGTCACCAAATACATAAAATAAATTATTGAAATGTTTTAAAACAATGTTCCTCAAAGGAAGATTTTAAATGATGTACATAGGATGTAGAGTCATGACCAACATTTTTAATTATGGCTCAAATCTTGGTTTTCACAAAGTTTGCTGCCTCATTTTTTTTGGAACCCTTTGTCAGATAATTAGATTATATAATGAAAGACAATTATAAGCATTAACTTTTTATTGACAAATACATCCAGTTTTAGTAAAGACTTAAGACACTGCTCATAAAATAGGGGATATTTTAAAAATAATATGAAGCAATTAGAAAAAAATAGCATTTGATTATATTACATTAAACATGATCATCAGAAAAGCCAAGGAAACGTCAAAGACAGTAAATAAATATTTTGGCCCCAGCCTTTTAGTGTTATATTCCAATTGATTATGTCTAAAACAAATGCAAAATTGCTTACAATTATTATAAACTTCGCTTCTGTGACCACGGCAACGAAAGTTGGCCTGGTGAAAGCGCTTGCCTTGCTCCTCTGTATAAGCTCCCATGTTCTCTTTGAACTTATAAAGATGAGCATCAAGGATATGGATTTTGAGTGACATCCTGCAGCCCATTGCAGCATAGTTCTTTATTGGAGTCTGAACCAGTTGTGCATAGTTTTCATCTTTGATTGCCTAGGAAGCCGTGAACCACTGCGACAAAAGCCGCTTTCTCCTTCCTATTCAGCTTCTTGGGAAATTCACTGCACATGATCTTCTTGATTTGTGGTCTGACGAATACACCAGCTTTGAACTTTTGACAGCTTAGGTAAAAGATCTTGGAGGTAATTGAAAGCTCTCAACTCCTTATCTAGAGCCCTGACAAATTTTTTTTATGAACCCAACTTGATGTGTAGTGGTGGTATCAGCACCTTGCGTGGGTCCACCAGTGGTTCCCACTTTATGTTGTTCTTTCCCACAGAGAACTTTGTTCAAATAATATGCGCTCTGGCACCCTTTGTGCTCTCTTGAGCCTCACTCTAGTCGGCTGCCTTCTCAAAATGAGACACGCCCCAGTTGGAGTGGCCACACCGCTGCGCGTTTGAATTATACGCGCCCCAACATAGCTTTCCCACGCTGTGTACGCATATGAGCTCACCTTCGCCCTCTGGCGTTTGGACTACCTCCGTGAATCGTCACTTGGGAGACGTCACAAGTCGTGCTCTCTGCACGCATGTCCCGTTGGCAATTCGGCGCCCTCTCGCGATTGGATCCCGCATTGCTCCAAGTCGGGACGCAACACAACGGCACGCCCTTTCATCCTTTTGGGGTTTTTTTGTGTTTAGGAGGCGTACGCTCCGCTCTTAATCCCTTTTTTAGTTTTTCTATATTATACGTTGTGGGATTCTGTCTATCCCGCATCCTTTGGTCCTACCAAAAATCACCATATCTCGTAACACATATGGGTTGAAACGGACTTGCAATTCATCATATTCTGTTTTTATTTATGTTTAACACAACTATCTCAACTTTTTGAGATAGGGGGAAATTGGGGTTGTATATATATTCAGTTCAGTTCATGCTCAGTTTGATACTGTCTATCATAAAAAAGCACATAAAAAATAAAAAATAAAACTGTTTAATCAACATCCTAAATAGATGGCAATAATACAATAATAAACAATAATAAATCAAACAATACTGAAACAACAAAACTTAAACATAAAACCAAAAAGCACATAATGTTTTGTGGGAGCCAGAGTGTTGGACATAATAGGGAGCCTTAGTGAGCATCAGAGCAGTAGATTCTCTAGAATAGTTATTCATGTAGGAGCTAACGATATACACCTTCACCTGGATATTAAGGCTAAATTTGTAGTGTGTATCCAGCATTATCCTCAATTCACTATGTAGTGCACTATGTAGTGTATATCCAGCATTACTTTCACTCCTTATGTAGTGCACTATGTAGTGTATATCCACTATTATAATCACTCCCTATGTAGTGCACTATGTAGTGTGTATCCAACATTATTTTCACTCCTTATGTAGTGCACTATGTAGTGTGACCAGCATTATAATCACTCCCTATGTAGTGCACTATGTAGTGTATATCCACTATTATAATCACACCCTATGTAGAGCACTATGTAGTGTATATCCACTATTATAATCACTCCCTATGTAGAGCACTATGTAGTGTATATCCACTATTATAATCACTCCCTATCTAGTGCACTATGTAGTGTATATCCACTATTATAAT
>JAYJMA010006887.1:0-12879 GCA_036873895.1 Parotocinclus cabessadecuia | reverse complement strand
ATAACAATAAACAATATTCAGTACAATCACACTATTAGTAAATTTATTAGTAACTAATAAATTATACTTAAAGGAAAATTAATAAATGAATGCCAAGTAACAAATAACAAAAGTCAGATAAGAACACGCATTACCTGCTGTTACGCCTTGCTGGTGATCTATAGGAAGAGTCAAAGGAGTGAGATCGGTGTGCTGGTGAATGATGAATTGAGTGAATTTTTCGGGTTCTGTTCGAAGTTGCTATAATGAAAGTGGAGAATTGCAATAATAAATACACAATTTTAATATCAAACAAAGCTAGATTTTCAGAAAACCTTAATTTTAAAACACAGTCTCCAAAGTAATCATCATCACATCATACCCCATTGAAATACTTACCCTTTCCCACAATACTCCTTGGACAAACATCTAAATGAAAATAATACAATTCTGGTCAATTATTCCAATTTAAATATTCTAATACCTGGTATGGCAGGCTGGCAACATACAAGCCTTGTCTGAAAAAGTGGTACACCAAGGCTTTTATGCACATTTGATTACCTTGTGCCAAAGGTTTTAATTTCCTTTAAGCTGAACCTCAAGCATTATCCAACCACATAAACACCTTGGCCAAGCAATATAATTATTATGTAATATTTTATCATATTTGATGTTATATCCAAAGTATAAACTACTGTCTTATAATATATAGTTTTATTAATACTGTATATTATTTATAACCTTGTATAATTTTATATTATTATTATAATAATATTATTTTTAGTCGTTATAAATATTATTTCTTAGTTGTTCCTTTTTTATTTCTCTCTTAAGCTTGGAATATATAATCTATTATTACAAATGTGTTACTAAGGTAATTTAGTTTAATTCTTACACCTTGGCCCATCCACATGTCTTTAAATACTGACCTTCCACTGTAGCATTTATATGATTGTTTAATACGTATGGCACTGTAACACCACTAAAAGCTCTTGTAAATTAGACAATATAAGCTACATTTTATAATCTATACGAGTTTTTATGGCACCTTTACAACAATATAATAACTATCTATGTGCTTCAACTTCAACACGAATTCTTCATGATTACACCGTAATGTAACAGCACTTAAGGAACCTAGGTTATCTATATAAGGCCATAAGAGCTGTATTTTAGCATTTACGTCACCATAGCTAACGATGTGTTTGTTTAGTCAATCAATTGTGGTGCAGTTTAAATGCCTGGTGTGTTTAAACCCCTCTAACCTTCTCAACTATCGTTCAGTTTGCTTTATCCGATTACATAATCATTGCGACATTTTAATAGCACTATGACAAATCGAATGTGTTAATATATTTCTCCTGCCCTTAAGAAAAGTCCGATTTATTCTGGAATGTTTTTTTAATTGAATTACTGCTGCTAAAAATGTCACGAACAATACATTTACCTCAACTAAAGCTTGGAATGTTTCATATAGACAGTATGGGTTAAACCGAATTGAGGCATTTTATAAGGTTTTACCCCATCTTTAACATGACAGTGCTAGAGTAATACTTCATAATTAATAATAAATAATTATCTCCTTTGTCGTTGATGTTTGATGCATCACCATTAAGTTCCTCTGATATAAAAGAAGTTCACCAGTTGTCTGTTGATTTGCTAGACTTTTCTGGGAGTGGGATAGGCTTTAATATTTCTAATTGTGCAAAAGTATGAGCAGATTATCAGACTGCTAGTGTTTCTGTAAGATCTCAGAACGTCATGAACGTAAATACTTCAGCTATACTTCGGCTTATTTCATGCAGGGGTTGTGTTAACTTCACATGAACAAAAATACATTTTCTAATTTGACCTGGTGTGATGTACGGTGAGTCTTATTGGTGTAATAACAATCGCTTATGTCTAACAAAACCTTCTAACTCAGCTGTAAAGTGCAAACCAATTGTTAGTTTGGCTTATGTTGAAAATAGTTCATTGTAAATATTTCGTAGGTTTGTGTACGTTCCTGTCAATGAAATAAAGTGATATTGCACTTTAAATCCCATTGTATTTCAAACCTGAAATATCAAATCAATAAAGACCCAAATAACAACTAGATACTATGTATAAAAAAAACCCACTGAGCTCACATTTAAGGGGAAAACTCAGGATCGAGTGGTGGACTTGTTGCGCACTTGCAGTTCGCGGCCACACGATGGAAGCATGACATCATCTCATTATATACAGGGCTGCTGGATGACACAATGTAGGAGAATTGCATGACCACGTCTAAACTAACAGATCAGCAATGGTAGATATTTTTCTTTCTTTTCCCCAGTATGACCAGGATTGTGGTTGAAGTGAAATGCAGGCTGGACCTCCATGGTAAGGAAAAACCCAACCTCAGCACCTACCAAATGAACTGTCTAGTCTGGTCTGTGGTTGTTCCTTGGCTGTATTGGCATGTTCGTGTTGTGTCAGGATGCATATGGACTCTGTAGACAACACATAACCACAGACATAGTTTGTAAATAAGCACAATTTGCATTCATTTATTGACAGATAATGTGCATGAATAAAAACATTGAAAGATAGACAGACTGACAGGCAGATAGATAGATAGATAGATAGATGACTGTGTGTGCGTGTGTGCGTGTGTGTGTGTGTGCGTGTGTGTGTGTGCGTGTGCGCCCTGCGATTGATTGGCGCTCTTTCTAGGGCTGTTCCTGCCCTTGTGCCCAGATTGGACACCGGCTAGCCTGCGACCCCGTGTGGATTAAGCAGAAGATAATGGATGGATGGCTAGATAGAGCGGAAGAAAGTCAGATAAAGACAGACACCAATCATTTTAGATAAACTATTGCATCTTGGCTCATAAGCATAATTTGTGGTAAGAGATTGAATGGATTAATGAATGGATTAATTTCTATTGGAGAAATAATTTCTATTTCTGGTAGAAAGCTCAGACCCATCAGGGAAGAAACAGAGTAAGTACTGCATCTTTGCAACACAGCACACCAGAGAAACGAGCAGAGCCTTTTTGCAACGCAGCCATCAGCTAAGTGAGCTAATTTCTCAAAGCTTCTGTTCACTTCTCAGTCAGTTCCCTGTACTGTTCTGAAATAAATGTCCATGTCATGAACACAAAAGGAATTATGTTGCACTGTCACAAAGTCAGTTTCTAATTCCAAAAATATCCAGAGTCGAGAGGGTTTTTTTTTTTTTCAATTCATCACACACACAGTCATGCAAAGTATAACGTGCAGTGAAATGCTTAAAAGAACTAAGTGCAGATGCAGGGAATGTTTATGTGTATGCAAGAAAAGAATGGGGTAAAAAAGGGGCAGAGTGAATCAATGCGATGCACACAGTTTTGCTGTATGAAATATGTGGTAGCCAATGTTAACTAAATCAATAGATTAAAAACACTATATTTAAAATAAGGAAGAAAAACATTATGTAGAATTTCACAGAACAAGATGTGGGTGTTCAGCTTGTGTTCTGGCTTAACATGAACATTAACTAATTTAGAGAAATACTCAAAATAAAAGTGTTTTCACTAGTGGTCTCAGACATTTACCTCCTGCTGTAGATAATCTGGATTATAGATGAACATCAAACATGCCTTCCACTACGGCTTCAGCATCCTCTTCTGCAATCACTGTGAATAGAAAATGAAACCAGAAATTAAGCAGACTTAATTAAACTAAATGTAAAGTTTTACGCTGAAATATTGTTTTTAATTTCCTCTTTTCATTGCAAATCTGCAGCTTTATAATCAACCGTTATTCACTCTGACTCTCTGAAGGTTTTCGTAATTTCCCTCTAATGCTAGTTTGATATGAGATGCCTGAAAATAGAAAGATGATTTCACGAAGTGCCACAAGAAACTAGCTGTCGCCTGGTGATATGGAACCTTCTGGAGCCAATTTACCCAAACACATACACTCTCTCCCTCTCTCTCCCTCTCTCTTTCTCTCACAGACACAAACACTCCAGCCATACAGAAGGATGAAAAAGCAATTAAGCGTGTTGACTCATCCCCGTTTTGATGGCTCCTACAGCTTTTTTGCTCCTGCTGTTATTACCTAATCAAGGTGCATTTCCACTGCAAATCACTTTTTTGAGTATGTGAATCTACCCAACTCCCACAAAATCAACATTTTGCTTGTGCAGTAGTTAATCTACATACCATAAATGACAAACAATGTGAACGTTTTCCCTGGTTGCTTGCTGCAAGCATCACAAGGGTCAAATATGAGGAGCCTGATTTAATATATTTGGAGATAAGGGGTATGTCAATTTTTGTACAAACAGCAACTGATCTGTGAAAGCTGCAACCTACGACTGAACAGACCAGTCGAAGGTTTGAAGGTCATAACAGCATTGGGGTCTGGCAGGGACCAGATTAACCTCTAAACCAGTACTACTCTTAAACAGTTAGTTTACGTTGACATTTATTAGAACGTTGACTTTAATTAAAGCAGCTAACATTTAGGTTTCAAGAATGTCGTTCAACGGACCAACAGTCATGGATTTACCAAGTTAAGACATGACCTAACAATCTTCTAACGAGAAGTCCAGAGCCGACTGGACTGTTTGAATGCTTGAGCTCTCACCCGTATCCTGGATGCTGGTGTGAGCGTTAGAAGGAGGTGGGAAGCTGTGCGATCGAGCCTGAAGGGCGGGAGGAGTCTCGTGACTGATGCTCTTCGCCCTCTTGCGACATTCTACTGCCAACCGTGCCCGGCATGCCTTATGACAGTTCACACCACACACTATTTAAAGGGGAGCAATGAGGGAAGAGGGTTTGGAGGAAAAAAACTTTTAAGAGAATAGGCTTTTTTTTAACTTAATTCCTGTTAATACGTAGGGAGTGTACATGTGATTACAACTGACAATTGTGACGTGTAAGAAAAAGCATTTCTTTAAAACTACATAATAATGAAAGTCTAAGGGCTGTACGACCCACTGACAAAATACTACACTTAAACCCATGGCTCCCAATCTGGGGTCTGCCCCAGAAACGTTAAATAAAATTAAAACTACATACGAAAAAAAAAAAACAACTACTACTTTAAAATTACATTTAATAAGCAATAAAATAAAACTTGATTTCAGATATTTAGCTGTCTTAAAGAGAAATGGAAAACAAATGATGCAACCCAAGTGAAAAGGAAGAAAATATATAATTTATGTAAATTTTTGCCAATAAAGATTTGCAATCTAAGTTTTTCTTTGGGGGTGGGGTAATTTATTCATTCATTCATTAGCTTCTGCTACACAGGATTAACCTAACATGCATGTCATTGGACTGTGGAAGGAAACCGGAGTACCCAGAGTAAACCCACGCAGACACGGGGAGGACATGCAGACTTCACACAGAACGGACCCAGGCTGCTCCACCCTGGTATTCCTGCTGTGAGGCAGCAGTGCTACCGACCGAGCCAACGTACTGCCCTAGGAGGGTAATATTCTGCTTAAACGTAATAGTCGGTAAATTCTTCTTCACCCAGAGGTATCAATGGATTTTCATGACGTGTTTCACTAAGTTTTTGTTGGAGTATTATATCTGTAATTTTGTGTTTATAGCATACACTATTTAATAAATGCCCTTAGAGGTCCATTATACATGAGTTTGACGCATTTTATATATTTACTACAGAAAAACTAAATGAACTAAGGTAATCACACATACACTACAGATAAGCAGTCAAAGCTTAGATCAAAAAAGGCTGCAGCATTCCTTTAACAGCATTCTTTTAATGTCATATTGAGGATAATAAGATGGTAAAGAGTGATTGAGGATGAGGATCAAAGGACCAGTGTGGGAAAGATGAAGTGGATATTCTGCCTAAAAACAAGGCAAGAATGTCCAGAAGTGATGGAGTAGTGATGGGGAAAGTTAATCTGCCTTCACACACCGGCACACACAAGCACACACTCCTAATGTGACAGACACCAGCATGAGCCTGGCGACGGAGGAGTCTGATGCAGCTATGCAAAGGAACGAAAAATAAAGACAGAACAGAAATAGATGAAGAAGAGAACGTGAGATGAAAAGTTTCGAAAGAAAGCCAAAACAGTTTTGTTCATTATTGGGCAAAATTGTGCAGCCCTGGTTAAAAGTATTAAGCACAACCGCCGCAATTTAAACACATTTAAATATGCTTTTCTGCAAATTGTAATTCATGCATTTTCAGTAAAAAGAAATAATTTTAGTGCAAATGTTTAAAACTGCAATAAACATGCAAGTAGGACAACATAACATGTTTAATAACGAAATAACAATATTTGCTTATTATTGCTTATTTTGTTTATTGCATCACAACATGGAGGGCTGCCAAGCGTCATGATAACGGTAAGGGTTCCTATCTTTTGCTCCTCGCGCACCTGAGTTCATACTCGTTTTCTGGTGCTTCGGCACCTTTTGCATTTTATTCGTATTTGCGCTACAAGCTAGCCCCAAACTCATATGTTCGCCTTTTGACGCTTCGACTCCTTCCGTGATTCATTCGCGCCCGCGCTACATGCCCTCGCTCGCCCTCTGGCGTTTGGCCTACCTTCGTGCCTCGCCACTTGAGAGTCGTTCCAATAAGCTCTCTCCATGCCTGCCCGTTGGTGCTTCGGCACCCCCTCGTTATCAGTCCGCGCGTTAGTCCCAGTCGGGACGCAACACAAGCGGAGCGCCATTTAATCCTTTTGGTTTTTTTAGGTTCAGGAGCCTTTCGCTCCGCTCTTTTTCCCCTTTTTAGTTTTTCTATATTATTTCCCCATTATTATTATATGTCGTGGGATTCCATCACTCCCGCATCCTTGGGTCCTAGCACATCTCATAACAATAACTAGATCGAAATGTTCATTTCATTGGGTTATTTTCTTAGAAGCAGCACACACAAGCTGTTACCTCACTTTGTTTGCATTTCTTTATATTTATGTGATGAAATCAGCAGTCATACATTGATGAGCAAAGACTTGTAAGGCAGTCTGAATTCATTTAGCACCCTTACCATAGCTGTTACTATAGGCTAATAGTCTTGTAAGATGTGGCTACAGCACCACCTCCAAGCCCTTCACAGTCCTTCACATGAACTGTCAGCATTATTGTCCAAAAATACTGGCATTCGAATATTATTACATTCGGTTTGACAGCTCTAAAATATCCCATTTTCAAATCGAAAAGCATTTAAATAACTATAATTGCATTTAAAATTATGTGATAATAATAACCTTTATATGTACCCAGAACCCAGTTCCACCAGAGTGCAGTAACCATCATCATTTAGTCACTAGGAGACAATGTGCTTCCAAGGACTTACTGCTATTTTGTTATTTATTTTATTACTAATTAACATTTTATTATTGATTTAAATTATGTTATTTACTTAATTTTACTATTACTTGAATATACTTTTAAGTATTTACCTAATTAACATTTAGGCCACCCATGGCGGATGGATCCCAGTTTTTCCTTTCCACTGTCAAGCCTAGGCTTGCTTATTTTGGGATTGGCCTTTTAAGGTAATATAAGATTGTGAAGCTGCTTTGAGACAATGATCCACTGTAAAAAGCGCAATAGAAATACATTTTGACTTATTTTTTGTGATGCTTTCACTGGGAAGAGTGCTTTCTGTGTAATGTATTATAACTTATTAAACACATTACATATTTCTTCTTGTTTGTTTACGCTGCATAAGAAAACACTGGCGGATTGTGTGGAAAGGTTATAAGACTGTTGCATATGTCATTTTTATGCGTTCCAATTTATGTGTTCCAATTGGTCGAAGAAATGTATCGCACATTAGACAGTACCAGCTATTAAAACACTGTCTCTAGACAGATATTCTCTTAACACATTCACACTTGGCTAGACGAGGGTACAAGAGACACGTGTGTAAAAACGTACAGTAAAAAAGATGAGGATTTATATAAATTATGGAAGCAACAGTTCCTTCTGAAATCTCACATCGCACTTCAACTTCACACATCTCATCTGTGTCTCTTACCTTTACACTTGTATCCTTGCTTATAAAAACCCCATATCTAAAAAAAAAAAAAAAAGATTACGGTATTGTAGATTTAAACAAATTAAACTTTCAGTTATTCCAAATAAAATCAGTATAAAGCTGTTAGTGAGCATCAAATGGACTGAAATAAATTCCCCACCACTTTAGTTTAGTTAGGAATAGTACAGTGTTGGAGCATAGATTCATACATTAAAAAATAAACTTTCAATACGGTTTCATACATACTCACTGCTCTTATCCCCTATTATTCCCTTCAACGATAGGCTTCTATGCTCTTTATAACCTTTATCTATACATCATGAGGAAGCAGGTTCTCTTTGTTTGTGCAGTACTTCTATCACATTCCTGTCAATCAGTTCTGTAGTCAGGTTTTTACAGAAATTAGATGAAAGGGGCACTAACAAAACTCAGAAGCCTATGAGATTTGACATACAGAATGGTGTAATTAGCACCCACTTAAGGGTGGTTCAGTAACCCTGTGAAATAGCAGGTTGAAAAGACTGGTTCACACATCTTATCGATCTTAACAACTGGTACCAATTAGGATCCAACTTGCCGCAAGCAGTTAAGGAAATCCTGGCAATTCAGAGACTGTCAATGAGTAAACTGGATGATAAAGTAAACAGTTTGATTTTAAATAACTGAAGAAAATTAGAGCAGTTCTTTATTTTTGGAAAAGAAGTGGTTATGGATGGTGATGTGGACAGATCGAGACAAGCAGCACAGATGAAGCCCGAATGGAAAGTATATCAGGATCAAGAGAGGGGGGTGGCATTGTAAGAAGACAATACATGAAAGGACTGACCAGATCACATTCGCACACACACACACACACACACACACACACACAAAAACGTAAGATCTGAGGGTCTCTAAAATGTACCCACAGACACAAAATTGTCTCAAACATACGCCCACTCTCACAAATAAAGACCCTTGTGTACCAAGTGTGAAAGGAGACATGGAATGCCCAGGATACAAATACAACACACCATGGTATTAAGAGACAACAACAAAGAATCTCTACCCATCCTAACATCCACTACATGTACAGACCAAACTTTAAAAATGACACATTGTTCTCCTTTTCCATTAGTTAATACAGTTCCCTGAGGTCTTATTGATATTTATGTCACAGTCTAAATACAACAAGTAGCAGAGCATCATTCTCAGCCTGACTCAACAGCCTTTTTCAGTTTTACCACTTTTTTGGTGACTGTTCATTTAAATTATACAGAGCCAATGGTTCATGGCAAGTCAAAGCATCTTGTACATCTCCATTAAATCAGCAGCAAGAAAACACTCTGGATACAACTGATTCTTTCATTTTGTCTTACAGACATTTACTCATTTAACACTCTAAAAAGGGTTAATGTCACCAATAACTTACATCGAATATACACATACTTTCTCAGCTGTTAGAACTAAACTGTAAGAGAAACATATGTCATAATATAGATTTTAAATACTCAAATTTCAGCCGTCTGCACCCTTCCATCGGGCAGTTCGTCGCTGTACTTGTGTTGTACCAATTTTATGATTCAAGGTAACATGGTAAACTGTGTTACACACTAAATCTGTTTCCTTACACGTATCTCCTTCGTATCCTTTAATGGACGCTTACGATTTTTAGACATGCAGATAGCTTTACTGCAGCTTGAAACTCAGTCAGCCCCAGTGTTTACAATATATATTTTGCCAACTGTGGCGGTTTTTGCCAACTGTATCCAGTTATAAACTTTATCCACTCGACTTCTATCCTCATGCTGAGGGCCAGTATAGTGGTTTCTGCTGGTCTGTTCAGCCAACAACAGAGCAGCTCCCGTGCTATAGCTCTCAGCTTAATGCTCAAGCCAGGAGCATGGTGGAGAAGCATATATAAATCTGAATAACTTGGTAAATCCCAGTCCATGAATGGGTGGTCTTATATCACAGTTAGGCACTTCAGCTACCCAGATGTACATTTACTGAAACAGTGCATAAAATGTCACCTTTAACAAAAGCAGATGGCTAAGAGAAAGTCACTCACTTTACATGTGACTAGGGGAAATTTGTCTGTCTGGAGAATTCGACCTGTTTCATTCTAACACAAACACAGAGTGTAGAATGAGCAGCAGAACAGCAGAATGTGTGGGGGAGTTTGTGTTTGAGATTTGGAGCGCTGTCAAAAACACATAATACATTTTTTTAAAGTACTGTATCCCGGGTGTGAAAGAGAAGCCCTGTTCTTTGTTTTGAAAACTTGTTAAACAATTATGTAGAACAATATATCTGGAATTAAAGTCCTTTAATTCATTTGAATATTTATGCATTCTTCCATTTGTTCTACACAGATTTGTACCTGCAGATGTCCACATAACCACCGATCCATCCACTTGTGGCCCAGTTAGCCTTTCTTTTATTCATCAAGCCGGTCTTCGATCCAAGCTTGCAACTACCAATTTACTCATCTATTCATACCAAGGCGAGAAGCATTCAGCCATAAGTCAATCGAGCTATTGTTTTTCCAGAGCCTTGATTCTCGTGCCGGCTATCCATCCATTCATCCATCCATCCATCTATTCTTTGGTTCAGTGAGTCATTTATTTCTAATACATATCCATTCATTCACCCATCCAACCAGTCAGGTAGTCAAACATAAAGCCAGGCTTTAATCTAAACATATTATTTATCCAAACTTTACCCACGTGTCATGTTTTTCTAGCAGAAAAGTCAAGGAGCAGATCCAGCCAAGCAGATAACCATATAACAAATGAACAAACTTATACCCAGCCACCCAGAATGTGCTTTCTACCCATTAACGGTCAGAATGGCAATGTTTTGGCCAATGAACTTGCTGACTGGCCACTGATTAATAACTAACTACAGTGGTTCATTTTAAACCCCTCGTTCGATCCATCTTTCCACTGGTCCTTCCAATCAGTTACTGCTAAGTGTAAGAGATACTCACAAAGCCAGCGCAGTGTTCGCAGAACGTGGGCTTTACGTAAGTGGTCTCAGCGAAAGTGTGGATAAAACCCATCTTACAGTTCAGGAGAGAACTGGCCTTCATGAAGTAATCTATCATCTCCTCCCTGCTGATCTTTCCATCTCTGAGAGAGAAAGAGAGGATGTTATACTGATTAAGAGGAAATGGTTAAAGAGTAATAGAAAGGCAGGAAAAATGAACAAAAAAAAAACAAGGGAAATAAAGCAGTACACTAACAATTACTAACTAAAACTTTTTGTCCCATATACTGAAGTTCGCAAAACAATTCATATTCTGGGTGATTTAAAGTAGTAATTACAGACTGGGAAAAGTCAGGGCTGGTCAAAACAAAAGAAAAGAAAGAAAGAAAATAAATGTGAAGCAGGAATAATTGTACAGCTATGAGTACTGAATACATAGGAGTCAGCATTATCTGGAAATTACTAAGGACTGAGAACAGAGAACAAAAAATAGACAACTATGCCTATGCAAATTAGGACTGAGTATTTAAGCGTGAGTACTGAAAACAAAAGTGTTAGACGGATATTAGACAGGACTTTAAACATGTTAAAAGTAGAGCGTTTAAAAGTTACTGCAAATACAACATGACTGAATAAATGAATGAGGATGGAATGAAACCAGTAAAGCAGTAAAAGTATCAGAATTGTATGGAAAATTAAGTCAAGGCTGTAAATCGAGGCTTATTATGGCAAAAAAATACATGGTATTCAGTACAGTTTGGAAATTAGTCAAGGCTAATTAACAAGACAGTACAATGAGTGTAACATTTCTGTTAGTGAGTCTAAGGGTGACAAAGCGGTCAGCACTGTGTCAAAAATCAATGCAGACTAGAATTAAACAGTACTGAGGAAAGAGCAGACAGTACAGTGTCAGACCGCCAGCACTAAAAAATAGCTATACTATAATGTAAATACAAAGTACCCGGAAATGAATGTGTGCAAAGCATTTATGTTTTAATGACCGTATGCTGGATGATGACTGAAATGGGACTGAAACACTGGATATAAATGAACCAGGACCATATGTAAAACAGCACTGAATGAAAAGAAGTCAGTACGGATTGCATTATTCAGAACTGAGTTTTAAACACAATATATATGTAAGTACGTATTGAATATGAAGACTATAATCTCATCTTTATATAAAGCAGAATACCCATAAACCTGAAGTACTAGTCTTATGATTACAAAGGATCTGTTATATTATAAAAAAATATATCAATACTTAGGGTAAAATCAGTGTTGTTATACTTACTGGTTTGTATCCAGTTCTCCAAACTTGCTGAGATAAGGAAAATTATTCCTGATGCTCTCAAACTCATCTCGGGAAATATAACCGTCTCCATCTGTGTCAAAATTCTTGAAGACAGACTGCAAGGATGAAAATAAACCAAATGTAAACATTTGTGTTATATAATCACAATATTCAAGTTTATTAATATCAAATAAATATAAAACCATTCCAATCTAGCAACTGGATTACTAGATCTATCCGAACTCTTAGATTAGTACAGAACATCAGAATGTACATGTTACACAGTTAGGACCAGAGCTGCTAAAAAAGCAATGAAAGCCATAGAGATGTGAACAGTTCTGTATTAAAGTCTAACACATTCTATATTTTGCACTAAACATTCTGTTTATTCATTATTTAAGTTTTAGTAGTTCTACAATTACAGACTGTAGTCCATTTGCTTCTCTACAACACAGGCACTTTGTTAGTCCAGCTCACTCTGTTCTCTAGTGGTCAGGATTCCCACAGGACCAGCACAGATCTTTTTTGTGTGTTGAATCAGCACTGGAGTTTAAAACTCCAGCAACAGTGCTGGGTCTGATCCATTCGTGAACATGCCGAACGACTCAGCAACCAAATAGTACCTGATCTGTGCTGATCCTGTACATTAGA